>JAPDSC010010043.1:0-12934 GCA_026290005.1 Latrodectus geometricus | reverse complement strand
TATATGGAAAAAAATAGTTTCTTATTTTTGAGTTTTGTTGATGAATAAGTGACAAAAAATTATTTTTATTATTCTTCGTAAATTTAATTAAATGCAATTCATATCTAATGAAGAAAGCAAGGGAATAAATCTATTCATATAGAAAATTTTCTTTTCCACGAATTTAGATTAATTCTGTATATGTCAATAGATATCCTATATAAATAGATTATTTTGTTTTGCAATAGCAAGAAATCCGTGTTTCACGTACGATTTGACTTTATAAGAAATGTCGAAGAATTTTTCGCCTTTCAGCTTTGTGAAAAGGAATCTTTATTTTCTAAATCGCAGTTAAAAATTAAAATCATTTGATTGGCAATTTAACTTAAAAAATGTGCCCGATCAGTATATTGGATAAGCAATTTACATATTACTTAAATAATTAATTTTTATCAAACTATGACACAGATTTTCAAACGCGTTTTTTCAAAAATCAGGCATGTTTTTACAACAATCATGATGTAACGTATACAATAAAGACTATACAATTACTTATTTGTGCAAAATTCCTGCATATATATTTATGGTTTTCATATAAAAATTAAAGAAAATTTTGATAATTAATATTATTTCAGTATTTGATTCAATAAACATTTAATAAATGGATGAAAAAATATATCGGTCAGAAATTTACTGTTATACTATTTCAATAAGAATCAAATTATTTTAAATTAAATACATATTCACAGATTTCCTTATTATCAATATCTTTAAATTTTATTTATCAAGAAATATCCAAATCACTTAAATCAACCAATTAACATTTGAAATTTAATTGTTTTTAATTTTGAAATATTAACAAAATATAAACCTAGTGGATACTTTTAAAGGTTTAACTAAATTCAAGTGTGTTAAAATGATGGCATTGAATTAAATGAAGTGTTAGTTATTGGACATATAAGTCTATTTAATTATATGTTTTTGTTTTCCAATATCAAAAATATTTCCCTTACTTGTGAATGGCATTCATTTTTTTACATTTTCTTTTATTTCCTTACGTGAATTATTTTATTAGATGTCGATAATCCAATAATGTAGCCCCACTAAAAGAAATTAAAAAAAAGTGACAGCAGTAGATTTCAATATTTCTTTCTTGTTTTGGAGTGTTTATAACTCTCTCTCTCTCTGCTCTCTCTCTCCTCTCTCCTGTTATATTATTTAGCATCTGAATTTTCATTCAATAATATGACTTTGAGGAAACTTTTTAAATAAAATAATTCAACTCAATTACACAACTTGTTATTTAAAGTGTGTTGCCAAAGTGTCATTTATACTTAAAGTGATATTTTCTTACGTATCTGAATTTCAATTTAAGAAATTGTTTTACAAATAAACATAAGTCATTTATACAAATAAATTATAAGTTAAATAATTATATATATATATATATATATATATATATATATTAATAATTACTATATAATCTTATTATATACAATTTAACATACATTATACATTTAGTCTTGAAAAGTAGACAGCCAATATTTGTAAAACATGTATTAATAAAACCCTACGTTTCAGCAAGATAAAGCCCAACCGCAAGTTGCCAGTATTGTACGGACCTTCCTTGATACGGAACATCTTCGGCTGTTGCCCTGGCCAGCACGTTCTCCAGATCTTTCACCAATAGAAAACGTCTGGTCAATGATTGCCGAGTGTTTGGCTCGTCACCAAACGCCAGTCACTACGGTTGATGAACTGTGGCATCATTTTGAATCTGCATGGGCATCTGTACCTGTGCATGCAATCCAATCTCTGTATGACTCAATGCCCAGGCGTATAACTGCTGTTATTACTGCCAGAGGTGGTTGTTCTGGGTACTGATTTCTCAGGATCTATCTAGTCAAACTTTTTGAAAATTTAATCACTTGTTATTTCTAGTGTAATATATTTGTCCAATAAATATCATTTTGTTATCTGCATTTCTTCCTGGTGTAGCAATTTTAATGGCCAGTAGTGTAGAATTTAATTAAGGGATTTTTTTTAAATGGGTAATTAAATACTAATAAACTATCACAAATTTATGCGTACATCAATACTATTTCCAAGAAGAATTGCAAAATAATACTTATTTTGCAATTTTGGCACGCACATGAAGGTACAGAAAATGATAATTAATCACAGCTAATTGAGACTGCGATTTACTTTTAAAATTTAAAACGCTCTCTACCAGATAAGTATTTATTCTAGGTAAGCTGTAAAAAATGTTAATAACGTTTCATAATTTAGGCAATTTGCTTCTAAATGCTAACTTTGCCAATTCTATTTGTAATGAATTTTATTAAAATGAAGTGGTAGATGCTACACACGTTTTTTTTATATCTTGACCAACAACTGTTTCTGAAGAAAATTAGACATGAGTGATGCGTTGATTAAGTTGTTATACGTGTTTTAGGGTGATTATTTCACAAAGAAATGTATCTATTTTAGCTTTTTTATTTTATCAAATTAATATTAATAACTTTTTATTAATTTTTTCATACTTAGAAAGGAATATTTTCTTCAAATTTTAATTTTTTTTAATTTTTAAATAAACTAAGTTGATTTTTTGTAATAATTTTAATTTATACAACAGGCAAACTAAGGAATTTTGATTTTTGAAATTGGATTTTTTAAAATATTTTTGCAAAATTTCTTCAGAAAATCATGAAAACAGTTTTTATATTATTTTAATTTAATATGACAAATGCTTTCACAATAACTGAAGATCAAATGTGTTTCTTTTAATGTTAACAAAATATTTCTTTTACAATAATTTCATATTAATGACATATGTAGTTATAAATGTTCATCAGCTCCATGTTTAAACTTTATCAAAATATCAATAATTTTTTTTTAATTCATTAGAGTTTGTGATAGTAAAAAAATGAAATAATGGTTTTAAACTACATAGTGTTTTAAAAAACTATATATAATAAAAAAACTAGTTATTTTTTCCATATTTTAACCTTGCAATTAAATTTCTAAGTTTAATAAATTTTGCATTTTCAAAAATAATAAAATAGATTTCTTTTAAATAAAAATTTAAGATTTCGTCTGTTTGAAGAAAAAGGTGAAAATATATGGCTATCAAATCATTGAGTATTCAGATTTCTGGGTGTACCAGGTGTGTCAGAAATTTCTGGATCCTTTATAACCATGATATTAGACACTTAGTGACAGTGAATAGTTGATTTTTCATGTTTTTCTGTTATATTTTTAGACAGAAATCGAGTCATCTGTTGCTGTCACTTGCCGATATCAACGGAATGCCTGGCTTCTATTATTAGATTCATCTATTATAGAGCGTAGACTTCTATTATTTTTAATTACAGATAATTCCTTTATATTAGCTGAATAATCACCTACGATGTGTCGCTTTCTCACGGTAGTCTTTGTATCAAATTGTGGCAGACACAAAATTTTGTAACTCTGATATGTTTAGTGATGAAGTAAGTTTTTAATATGAAGGAGTGCTCCATGAGCAAACAGAAAAGTATGCGACATAGACAATTCACGTGGAGCTCATCTATAAGCAGTACTACAATGTCTCACTATGTAGACAAGTATCGTAGTGAACACTTTAGCTGGGCTATAAATTGTCCCACTTTAACTGGACACTTACAAGTATCTCACCTTACCTTAAGAGCTCCTTCAGAAATTCTTAGCAATATTCACATATCATATAAACTCCAGAATATGATTTCAACGTCATGACACTACATCTCATCACGTACAGTCTATATATGACCATTTAAATGGGATATTTCGGAACAATTAGTTTTTGTGGAGGTCCAGTTACTTGATTTATCTGTTCTTGACTATTTTTTCTGAGATGCTGTAAAAGCCATTGTGTACGACAAGCCTATAAATTCTGAAATGACTCTGGAACTGCGAAGCCTTGTTGTTAATGTTATGATTAGAAAAAAACCTGGGTACCTTATAAAACGTTCTATAATCCATGTAATTGATCTAAGTATCATTTTTCATACACACTAATGGGAACAATTTCGAATAGCTCTGTAAAGTGTGTATTCATCATTTTACTCTTTTGTTGTTCAGTGAACTGCATAATATTATGTATTATTTTACTGTTATTTGTACCTTTTATTATACGATTGTGATGTTACTCCCTTACTTTATTATGTAATTATGGTTCTTAGTGATACATAATGGCCTCGTGCATATATAATTCACATCAATTTAGTCAAATTTATCTAACGCATTGATGAATTAGTTATTCATTCTTATTACATTGAACCATGAATGTTCTAATTTTTGAAAATATAAAATACAATTTATGTAATAAGATGCACAATAATAAATTTAAATACGCTTTGTTAATCTTTTTGCTAAGGATACAGATGTACACTCGCGCGTGTAAGCATTATTCACTTTCACTGTACAAAATAGTGATAATACATTAATGTCGTTCTTTTTTCTTATTATTTTTAGTCCACCCACCTATTTTAAACTGAAAATTTTCATGATTAATGTAGTAAAAAAATTACCAACAAATATAATCAAAACCTATTTTAGCATTTCCATCCTTTTATTTTTAAAAAAAGGTAAGTTGAACAACTTCAAATCGATTGATCACCAATACTGAGCCCACTAAATCACAATAAATATTTTGAAATCCCCCGGTAGACAGTACTGAGTATTGAGTAGTATCTACTGCAGAATAATGAAAAAAATCAAAGAAAAGTTTTAATCTATGAAAAATTCTATTAAATCACTCCCAACAACTGGTTGACATCAAAATTATCTGTAGTAGTGTCAAACTTTAAAAAGAGATGGATAAAGTATTACTAATGTTAAATTAATTAAATACTACCAATGGCATAATATTCTTAAAATTTATTTTATTACTCTGTACCACTGCTAGAAAAAGTTCTATGCAGCAAAATATACTATCAAGTGACAACCTTAAGATCAATGAAAACTTTTACATTGATCTTCATGACACTTACATTTATTATTAAAATTATTTTTATGACTTATTTTTTTTCACGCATTAAATTTTCTTAAATTACCCAATACATCCTTTGTTTTCTGTATGAGTTGTTCATTAGTGGAAACAATTAAAGAGATGAACATATGTGTCATGTCTATTCTTCACACAAACAGTTTAAAATACATATGAATACAATATTCACAAATAAACCTTGAATCAGATTATCCAACACTTATAAAATACATTCAAGAATTTTTCATTAAAACAAAATTTGCGCATATTCTTCAAAAGAGTAGAAATTGATAAATATGCTTATAAAACACACGAGGGCTAATAAAACTGGACCTTACGTTATGTTTTAAAGTCGATTTCGAACTACATCAAACACCCATACTCTAAATGGGATTCGAGCACACGAACTGATAAACCAAAGGCAAGACCGCTAACGATTTGTCTACCATCTCGGCTTCATTCTGTTGGAAACATGAAGTGAAACAACTTCTCCTTGAAGTTAATTATTGTTTTATTAAGAGTTAATAAGATTAAAATTTCATGTCAAATAAATATGAAAATTAATAATTAAATTAGCATCATTGTTTTAGGTTTATGAAAACTTATTTGTTTGTTTAATTTCATTTTTAGATATTAATACAATTTTTTCATTTGAGAAAATCATGTATTTAAAAATAATTTTTAATTGTATGTGGTTTGAATTTGAAACAAACTATTCAATGAATTCTAAGCGTTCTGTAAATGAAAAATTTGGAATCAAATAAAAACAGAAAGTTAGAATTTATTATTTTTTAAATATATTACAATATAATAAAATTACCTATTTCATTAACAATCCATTCAACTGCAAATAACTTTTCTATATTTTAAAAATCCAATGCATATTTTTGATTTTACAAGAAAGAAATATATCATTACATCAGGAAAATAGTTTTTATCTCAAATAATTACATTTTTGGATCTGTAAAGATCCTCATGTAAAAAAATTATGTATTTGACCAAAACTTGTAATTTTTAATATTTTACTTCTTTAATTATGAAAAATAAATAGTAATGAATTTAATTGTTGTTAAATTATAGTTTTCAATTTTATTATACACAATAATTACATTGCTCAACATTACGTAACTTTTACGCATTTTGATTTTTTAAAAATATCTTCGTATAATTATTGACCTATGAATTAGTTATTGACATACAAATAATTTTAAAATAAGCAAGATTATCTATTTTATCTTCTTAATTTTTTTGTAACCTGACAGCTGATAAATTTTATTTTACGTATTGTTTTTTTCATTTTATATCCACTTAATATAAAGTGAAATTAAAGCCTACATTTCTTTAATCACAGTGCTATTTGTCTATATATTTACTCCTATGAAGAATAATTGATTTTTTAAAAAGTTGGTTGAGGAAAACTTATTTTCTAATATACTGAGCATTTGCATTGTATTTTTTCCGCCGTGTGAATTACTTGTCTGAAGTTCGCATGGCGGAAAAAAAGTTATGGTATGTAAGTGATTATCTTTCAAATGTTTTCAAATAAAATAAGCCGTAGTTACAATATCTATAGTCTGTTTCAAGGTAGAAATTATTGTTTTCTCATTTATGAATTGGTTTTGTACATTATTATCTGAGATGTGATACCTGATTTTGTAATATCCTGATGAAAGAATTGTAAAACTACCTTCCATCAGGATATTATAAGCTTCATTTTGTCTTCCATTTTTCAAGCTTTATTTTGTCTTTTGTCTTCTATGGTTCTTCCTTGATACAAAAGAGCTTCTGGTGTCTTAAACAGCACGTTCTCTAAATTTTTCTGTAACCGAATGTCATGTATGATTTCCAGAAGATACCATTCACTTTGATGGAAGAACTGTAACATCGTGTTGCAGATCCATGGGTACTAACATAGGCTAGTACCCATACTAGCATAGGCCGCCTAATATCTGTCAAATTCATAGGCCAAGTCTATAAATGCTGTATAGTCTGTAAATGTTTTTGAAAATTTTATTATTTGATTTCCTAATATAATTTATGTCTCCAATAAATATCATTATATTATTTGCATTTCTTTTCATGTGTAATTAAACTCCCAATAATGTAATTTATTGGCCAATTAGCTCTAGAAATGATGGAATAAAACGATTTTCTCGTCTTTTTTTCAACTAATGACAATGTAGACTACCTGCTGATATGCATTAAATTAAACAATATTTATTTATCAAAATTATAAGAAGAATAAGCAAATATATTATTATTTTTAATTTAATTAATGATTCTGTAAATGCATTGCATGACAAGAAATTTTTCATTGCATAATTATATTAAAGTTTTTAAGAAGTTCCAAAAATACCCATGGACTTATTTGCTGTGTCAGATCTAATTTAATCTGCTTAATTTGGGGTGTCAACATTAAATGTGATTAAATTGAGATTATCAACTGAAATGTGACACCTGAAAAAATTAATTTTAATGCAGAATTTATTTCACATAAAATGCAAATTACAATGACTCAGAATACCGCATGTATACATTCACTTAGAATATGGTACAATTGAATTACTTCTGTCCTTTACAAAAATAATAATGGTGCACATCTTACAGGAATTTAGAATTCTTGAAATACACCAAAATATTATAGAATAAAGGTTTGATGTCAGGGTACTTTTCCCCACTTTCTCAAAGTCAACTATTGTCAATTTTCATTGACCAATTTTAATGTGTAGAAAGCAATTTAAAGGAGATCAGGAAAACAAATAGATGAAAGTAGAAGTACTCTTAATAGGTCATTTCTTGTGAGACAGAAAAGAATTAGTAAATGTTATTTTTTTTGCTAATACTTCATTTGTAAATATATTCGGCTAACACTGAGAAAAATAATGAATTTAAAAACGCTTAGATATAAAAGAATGATCATCTTGTACATCAGAAATGGGAATTAAAAATATCGACAATGCTGTTTTTGCTGTATGACTATAAAGTATGAACTGAAAAAAATGATGCACCACTTTTAAAATCTTAAAATAAAAATTTTCAAAAGCCAATTTTGTTTTAATACGTAGAAAATTCTTTTAATTTGAATTAATCATGGAGAAGATTTAAAACTCAAGCTCAACACTTTTTTAATTAATTTTCTAACAAATAAATTTTGAAATTGACAACTATTATGTATAAATTTTTATTTTTATTGTATTTAAAATTGCGGCCTAGTTACAAAGGTATTGTTCTCTTTATTGGAGGGTAATGAATTAGAATCCAACCCAACCATAATCAGTCGTACCCACCAGTGGTGGTTGGGGCATGTAAAATAAGTAGTAATCGCTATGTCTTCCATGCCAAATGATAACTTTGGTGATCTTCTGCTTGGTCACTGCTTCTAAACTACACAAGTTTCGTGGCAAGTTAACACACCCACTGAGTAGTCCACTGTATAAAGATGTCATCACTTCTACCCCTTACATCCTAATATAGTCGGGAATTTGAAAGAAAATGACAGCATATTTAATATTATACTAAAATTTCCTTGGACATCTTTAACTTTTCTTCACCTTTTGGTCTCTAACTTCAACATTCATTTGTACAAAAGTGAAAGAGATGTCAGTTCTAATATTTCTAATATTATGTATATCTTTTCTTATTTTTTACATAAAAAACACATTGAACAAAGAAGTGTCTTTTTACTTTCATGTCAGTAAAATATGCTTAATATACAAATGTGATTAAAGCATTTTATTTCAATAATTTTTATGTCAAAATTTACTAAAAAATATACCCAGTTTTCAATTCATACAATTTTTGGTATTTTCTAATGAAATCTTACATTAATGTTTTCTTGATAATTTTTCTAAAATTTATAAAATATCTCTTAAGTGACTAGTCTCAAGTGACTAGTTTAAAAAGAAGTCCAAAGAGATTCGAAAGCTTTTAAATAAATTAAAGATGATATTTTAATCAAAAAATAAGGTACGCATTCCTTTCATGCTCTAAAGATGAAGATTTACAGTTCTCTTTGAAAAATATCATTCAAAGTATAGAAAAACTTCTTATGTGTTTTCTTGAAAATGTTCATAAAGAATTGTTGTTAAATCATTTTAGATTTGGATATTTTTCATAGTAAAATCTTGACCAGTAAAAGATGAATTTTTTTATGAAACATGGAGCAGTCACCCAGACAAGTGTTTTCCAACTATCTTTCACAAAACGAAAGAAAGGGAGATTTGATTAAAAATTTAAATACGTATATTATAAAAGTTCAGTTAACGTTAGGCAATTATCTACAACTTTTCTTTTTAGATCGGAAAAAGCCAGTAGACTTGTTTCCCTCTCTAAGCGATAAATGACATTAAAAATCTACAAACAAATTTTAAAAAGTATTTATCTTTAGTCAATTACAAACAAATGTATTTATTATAGGCATCTGTATTTGCTTCACTGTGATCTTATATTTTCTAATACCATTTGATCTTTTCCCGATTATTTCACTTTTATAAAAATGAATTGTCAACTGTAGACTAGAAAGTTTTATCAAATTTAAATAAGACTGTAAAAGAAATAAAATGAAACTGCAAATATGCTAAGAAAAGTTTAAATTTCTATGAAAATTGAAACTTTTTCCATCTATTAGCCTATGAATCAATTGATAAAACTTATAATTCCATCTTCCAAAAGACTTTAAAGAAAAAGATTGGTTAAGACGATTTTTCATTTATTTTACAATCATTATTAACTTCATAGAGAATATACAGGAAAAAATTAAATTATTAGAAATAGAATTGAATACAATTTATATTTTAAATAAAAAAAAAATTATCATTTCATTCATTTTCAAATAATGTGAATCCCATTTGATTAATAAATTGAGTTTTATGAAGGAGCAAATAAAAGTCTTTAAGATAAATATTGTACGAAAGATTTTTTTTATGAAAACAGAAGCTCCACAAATCAATAAAATGAATCAAAATAAATATCTTAAGTGATTTTATGTATATTATTTCAAAAAAGAGTTCTTATATATTAAAAAAACATATAACGTATTTTCATGAGGAATTATAATGTCATTTTTCCTTATTTGGATTTATGGCATCCAGTTCTAAAACTTCTGCCTTTTTATGTTAGTATGTGAAATCATTTTTAAGACTTTTCAATCTACATAAAATATAAAACAAAAAGTTCAAATTAAAGAAATATTAAATATTTCTGTACTTTTCAAAACAATGTACTGAATTATTCTTGACTGAACTGTAAAGTTCTCTGAAATAAGTGTGAATAGATTTTGGAAAGTAATTAAATTCATATGCATATTTAACCAGGAAACAACATTTCAGTTTATGGTAACAGGAAATTTCACGTCTGTAGTTTGCTTAAAAACAAATTCAACAGCAAATATTCAAACTTCTTACTTGTAAATTACTTATTTTGACGGTCAATAGTTGACACGATCAGAGCAAAAGTGATAATCATTCCAACGAAGGAGAAGAAATTTGATTTTTTATAAAACAAAATTTTGTTTCCAGATAAAATGAACTCCGGCATATCCATCATTTCCTTAAGCACAGATTTCATTTGTTTGCTTGATTGCCGCTTTAAAGTAGATCTGTATTGTAAGTACACACTGTAGTACTTATCTTTAATATCCTGAATAATGCTTGGTATTTCATCAGCACAGGAAAATATTGCATACAAAGATATCGTGTAGTACGTAATGTATCCTAAATATTCAATAATGGTAGTCACCGAAGAAGGATTGAGTTTAATTTCGTTCAACAATACATAAAACGTAGCGAAAATTGAACATGCGCATGAGAGACACAGATAATAGGAGCTATAAGAAAATACTCTTTGAATTTCCTTCATTATATTATACATTGTAATGTACTGATCAACAAATTTATTATGGTGAATAAATAAGAATTTATAATCTAAAGAAGTTTTCATTTCAAGATGGAAATTATGCAATGATTTAGATGTTTTCAAGCAACATGTAAGGAACAGCAGTAGCATGAAACTATAAATTAATATAGTAAATGTGTATAGTGTAAAATACTTTATAGCAATGCACGAAAGTCTAATAGGCTTGCTTTTCACAGTATAGCCGTAGAAGAGATATTGAAACATTTCACTTTCGTATTGATCAGTCATGGTTATCATTATGATTCCAACAAACAAAAAAGGAAATAACAGCCCAAATGCAAACATTGAATTCTTATAGCAACTTCGAATAATGTTATTTCTTTTATATTTTCTGCTCACTTTTTGAATGCTTTTCACGAGGCGTTTAATATCTTTGCTTTTTGTGCGCAAACTATGCCATGCAATGATTTCAAATATACAACCCATGCAATGAAATCCAGTGAGTCTCAGGTCTACGCCAAAGAAATACCACGAAATAATAACCATAAGTATAATGTCTACACAAGTAAGATGATACAAAATTGAAATTATTAAAGAGCATACTCTTAAGGATTTAGATTTACTTTTAAATATACCAACAGCTGATAAACATATTTTAAGAAAATCAAATTCATCTACAGGATTCGCCATTTCGTTCTTCATCATTTGAATTTACTTTGAAACCATGTGGACTGAAAATGCTTAATTTTAACAACTATTCATTTCCGTCTTCTTCTCTTATTTGAAATATAATGGTTGAACGGTAAAACTAAAATATATATAATTTGGCAAAACAAAACACTTAACAAATTGCTGTGTTGCTAAGAAACACCAAAATTTTTCTTTAAATGTGTTAAAACTAATTAATAAGATATTGATTCTTTCAACTGTTTTTTAATGTCCCATCTTTTATATGTAATGTGAAAAATGAAAAAGTTGTTGTATATTGTTGAATCCTTTCATAATGATATTGACCTTTTAAGAAATTAAAAACTAATGACAAATCAAAGTAAACTAAGAAATTTAAATTTCAACGAAATGTTTTAAATATTTAATTTCATATTCTTATATTAACCCAAATTTAATGAAATCTTCAAGTTAATATCAATTCATGATGTACACATTTATATTATTCTGTGATATGTCTTCGTGCATGCTTCGAGATTCTTATAACGTTAGTGAAAGTTGCAAAAGAAATATGTAAGTAATTTCTTTCAAAATGCAAAAGAAATTGTCAACTTAAAATTAATAATTTTTTAGGTTTAAAAAAATGTTCCAATTTTTTTTATTTCTTTAATAAAATAAAAAATTTAATTATATTTATTATTCTAAATTTAAATTGAAAAGGTTTAAAAAATAAATATGATATAATTTTGATAAAACAAAAAACTATTACAGATATAATTTATGACATACTTTACCAAATTTAGAAAGTGATAATTCGAAATGTCAAGATCAAACATACTTCAAACTTTGATCCTGACATTTCAAACAGAAAGCATTGCATAAGCGTATTTCATTCATGCAATGCTTTCTATAGCATGTACTCAAATGTAATGATTACTTTAAGAACATCTTGTTAATGATGAAGCTTTAAAATGCCAAAAAGTATATCTTAAACACTTATTTAAATAATTCTTTATGAAAATAAAAGCTTTAGTTCATTCTTCATCAAAAAGTATTCTATTAAGTTATAAAAAAATTTTGTAAGTAATTTGTATACAATAAAATATCATATTAGTCTAATTAATAAGTTGTTAAATTTTACTAAATAATTTATTTTTGTCGTTTTCCTAGTATCATCAGAGGGAAACGTATTATATTATTTCTTACTAAAGAATTTCAGCCTTATGGGAAATTTCTCTTTTCATAGGAAATTTGATTGTAAAACATTTTTTTTGCTTTTTAGAAGATGAAATATATACAAAATTCAATGCTTTCGAGAAATATAATTTTCTCTTTTTCGAAATATTTTACTACAGTAATCGTCATTTTTAAAGATTATCATGCATAAATTTTACTTTATTAAATAAATATTTAAAAATATTAATAACT
>JAPDSC010010038.1:0-13631 GCA_026290005.1 Latrodectus geometricus | reverse complement strand
ATATATATATATATATGCGCTTTAACTTCCATTTTGTTTCAATTCTTTTCTCTTATTCATCAATAAGATGCAAATAGTTTCAGTATTCAAAACTTCAAAACTGCTTATTAAAAGAAATATGCCACTTATAATTTCAATAATTAGGAAATAAGTATTTTTATGTTATCCTGACGGTATGTTTCGAAGTGGACTTTTTTTGATACTCAATAATAAAGATTTTAAAAGAGGTGTTTATGTTTAAGATATATTAGGATTTTTATGCTAGATACATTTTTCCTTATCTCAATCGAAATGACTTACGTCTTACGAATATGTATGTACAGCTGCTCGCTTAACATTTGATGCGCTCTTGTTAAAAGCCTGAATCACAGATTCCATTTTTTTCTATTTTCCTTCAATCAGTTTATGAATCGTTCGGATGTAATAACTAATTATTATGAATCAAAATGAAATCATCAAAATATTGCGTTATATTTAAAAAAATCCAAAACATTTTAAGCAAAATTTTTTCTCAAATTTATACCGTATATTTTTAATGTGTTTGAATTGTTAGTACTGGTATTAATATACGCTAGTGAAATAAGGGACTAAAATATCTTGACTTATTACTGTTTACTTTTTATCACACATTTATTTATAAAAACTTGTTTCTTTGTTTACATTTTCTTTATTCCTACAAAGCAAAAATAACAATTTTATGTGAAATAATTAATCTGTTAAGGAAAACAATGAACTAATTGTTGTATTTATAGTTTATCAGAATAAGAGTGTTTCATCAGTCAATCTGCTTTGGTTCACTGACTGTATTTCATGGGAGCTCACCAACAAAGATTTGTAAAAGTAATTTATTTCCTTTAAAAGTGAGTTATTTTTGCTTACATTTTAAAAAAGTAAAATAAACTACGTAAAAGAAAGGGAATAGCAGTTAATGGAATAGATGAGTAAAATGTAGGATTAATTTTTGCATATAATTTGAAGTTATTGCAAATCTGAAATAAAATTAGAGTGGTGCACTATTCTTGTTCTGGAAAATAGAGCAATCTATTGTGTTAAAGAAGAAAACTACCACTCTCTAATTTTTTTTAACTCAAATAGATATTCAAAATACTAATTATTTGATAGTTAAAAACGACACATTAATTTTTCTTGACCTTTTTCAGTTTTTAAAATAGTAGTTATTCCACGAAATATTTCTAAAAGTTATCAAGAACCGTAGAATTCTGTTTGGTTAGTAACTTCCTGCCCTAAAGAAATTGTTATCGAACCTTTGCTATGCTTCAATCAATGCAATAGTTAAGTGTACATTTTTCTCCATTTTAAAATGCAGTTTTGCATAAATAAAATGTCGTTTAAAACAATTTAAATTTTAATAATAAAATTTGTGATGATTTTTATATATAAACGTACTACCTTCCATTGATTCCCGTGACTTATACTCGAATATTTTATTGAGTTCGAGCTCTCCTGTTAGGAATATATACACAGGGCAAAACTTCATGCATTGTTATTATTTGTAAACAACACTACAAAGAAACTCAAATAAATCTGAAAGCTTAAATGCTAGTAAAATCATATTTCGTAACATACTGATAACATTTTTGATGTAAATAAATTCTCATATAACTTATTGAGAAATTTAATGAATACGACTTCAAATAGAGAAAAAAATTCCTTTTTGTCTCATTTTCTTCAATTTTAATTTTAAAGATATGTTAATTTGATATTTAAGAATTTTGAATATTATAAACTTTTGTAAATAATTACTTAAATTTAAAAAATAAAAATTTATTGGTAATACTTTTTTAAGTTTTATATGATATTTTGGTATAAATAAAAAACGTAAAACATAAAATGAACCCTAACTAATTCACTATCAGATAGAATCTCATATATGATACTAGTACATCATAAAGGAAAACACCAATTTATGTTTCTCCTGTTTTGTACAAGGTATTTGTACTTTTCAAGATACATGAATAATAGAACATGTCAATTTAATGAATATTATAATCATGAATACATATACAATCTATGAATCATGGAGCAGTTTTTAAAATCTGTTATTTATTTTTTTTCAGTATAAAGTAACTCACCATATACGGATAAATAGATGAAACTAAAAAGTTCAAATTGAAACATAATTTTGAAACATTTTCATAATGTTACTATTTATGTTAATGATGCTGCGTATGTTTTTATGAAAAGAATTTTTGAGTAAAATAATTAATCAAGTTGTAAAGAAAATTTACTGACATAAATTCGAAAATAAATTAAACAATTATTTTTAATTTCAAATAAATTCAGTTGCTTAGTGTTTCCTATTTCAATGGGAAACAGTTGAAAGAGATCATAGAGAAATTTAATTTTAAAAACAAACACATAAAGAACTAATGAGTTGTGCATGATTATATCAGCACAAAATATTGAAACACAAAGAGATAATCTGTGAATGTATTATTTTACAAGAAATTTACCGCGCAGTGTTGATAGAAGTTACTTGTGTGATGTTAATTAAAATTATTCATATTTATAGTACAATATCTTATACAGAACATCTAATTTCGCTTAGGTATAATGCTTTGCTTATTGTTAGTGCAATAAATAAAATGACTTACTTCTTGTCAATGCAGAGCTAGAGTATTTAAATATAAATAAAATAAAAATTTTAATTTAAATATAAATAAAAATAAAAATTTGAAAAATAAATTTTAAAACCTCCATTTTGAGTAATTTCTAACATTGGTAATTAAGTATTTTAGTAGGTATAAATGTAGCTGCTATGTAATGGTGAAATTAGAAAATAATTATAAAATTCTACATTTACTTTAAGATATTTTGTTCACTAAATTACTTAAGGTACATTGTTGTATTGAAATAGAATACTTTAATGTTTAATAACAATTGTTACTTTTCCAAATAAACATTGATTTTAAATAATTAACTCAAAGTTAAAGAAACAGAAAGTGTGTAGGCGTTGTTTTTATATTCGTTTCAATTTTTACAATATAATTATTTACGTAGCCACTATTTTAAAAGTAATATATGTCTCATTTGCTTAAGAATAATTTTATGAGTTGTATTGAGCAATAGAATTTTAAATTCGCTTCATCCATCTCATAATTCAAAAACACATCTCTAAATATAAAATGTTTCAACGTAAAGACTTGTGAAATTATATTGAAATGCAAAAAAGAAGAACATTTCAGGCAGCCTTAAACATGAATACAATTTTTTATATATAATTTCATTTACTTTATATTTTGCATCCTAAAACTCAGAAAAAAAACACCTCCTCAGATAAATTACTTGTGACTAAGGATTAATAAGTTAAACATTAAAAATTAAAATAGATAAAAGATTCTCACTAATGCTGCTAAATATTTCATGCTCAACAGTTTTTCAATTAATTTTGAACAATAGCTATCACGCTATCATAGACTACTTATATTTATGATGATGTATATTATTTAAGAAAAAAGTTTCAAATGAAATAATTATTGAAGTTGTAAATAAAATTTACAAAATATTCGAGAAAATAAATTAAACAATATCACAATATTTTTAATTGAATTTTATTTATTTAATTTATTAGTTTTAAAAATGTTTTAATTTATATTTCTGCACGGGAAAATATTAAAATATTTAACAACTCCGAAATCAATATGTATTTATTATTTTACTTACATACTAGAATAAATTAAAGTTGTAGTAAATGAAATGATAATGGAATTTTTTTCATTCAAACTACGATTTTTGTCAGTTAAAAATTTGCACAATTTTTCATTTCAAAACTAATTAAAATTTTAATTCATTACTTACATAGAATATAAGAGAATCCAAAGATATAATTCTTTCTATAAAAAGTATCTGTGTGATTAAATGTAAATTCAACTGAAAATTACTAAAAACTTTCTGTATTAAAATTTAAACTTCGCTCTATGTTTTTTATTCTGCTTAGCATATAAAAAAAGAAAAGAAATTGACTATCTGCTCATTTCTTCTGCGTGATTCAAAGATTTGCAGGAAACTTTTTGTGTGACGTAATAACTCTGATATAAGGATAAGCAGACATAAAAACAAGAATTTTGAGTAATTTCATTGTTAACTTTTCAATTATGCTTGTACTATATATTCTAATTTTAAAGAAAGATATATGCTTTGCTAATTTTTAAATTTAACATTATATTTGAAGATATAGCAGATTAATGTAAATACGAGTTTCATGGTTAAAATTTTGTTAAATAAGAATTTATTTTCAGCAAATTTTAAACTATTATTTTTCTTTTATTTATAGAATACTTTTCTCGTCATGATTAAATTCTATTCTTAAATTTTGAAATAAATATTTTAAATGAAGGTTATTTTTTTTTAAGGTTATTATATTTTACATTGAAACATTTTCTTAATGCAATAGAGTTTAAATGTGCTTAGAGTTTAAATATTGCATACATTTACATGTGTGAATTTAATGTACTTTTAAAGAAATATGTTAAAGCAAAGAACATTTCAATTTATAAAACTGTTCATGTTTTAATTTTGAAACAAGTTGTATTGTCTTATTCAAAATTATCCAGTCATATAAGACTTGTAGCAAAATTTAATTGTTGCATTCAGTATATTTACATTATCAAGCGAATTATCCACAGTTAAATTTTTTTTTTTTTAACTTAACATGTTCTCGTTCAATAGAAGCATATTTATCACTGAGATAATTTTAAATTAAAATAATTAAACAAAAATAAACAATTCAATAACTACAAATATTTTAATTTCCTGCATTAAGGAGGTATGGATTACTAAAAATATCCATTATATTATACATTATATTTGTATAATATTATAAATATATTTAGTAATAATACTAAATACATATTTTGTATTTAAATATTTCTTTGAATTTCTTATCAAATTATTTAATTACAATAATTTTTTTAAAAATTTACTGAGTAAAATTCACACAATTGTGTATATTAATCATGCATTTAAATTTTTCATATTACTTTAATTAATCTGTGCTTTTCATACAATAAAAAATTGGGTATAATTTTATAACGATACTTGAAAATTTCAGATAATCTCTTATAATTATTAAAATTTTATGACTAATCTATGCTTCTTTTACAGACCTCAACGATAAATTCATTGAATAATTTTTAAATATATTTTATATTTTCGTTAAATGATTAATACTTCGTATTCATTATATAATTACAGAGAATTTCGTACAATTCACCGGAGATTACACGAAATACTCTAGAAATTATTGAAATGTATATTTGTTTCTTACGAAAAGGCAGGTAACTTTCTGTTTTGTTCCAGTTCGTTTTTGTCTTCAAACACGGACTTTGAGTAGTGGAAGGTCATGACTACATTTAAGTTCTTCACTGAGTGGTTAAATGTGATAGCATATCGCACATAAATTATTTGTCTTTATTTTCACGCTCTTGTGATAAACATCTCATTTTCTAAAACATTCCAATTTTTAAAATGACATTGCAAATTTTTTGCTGACAACATTTTCCTATGAGATGTTACGGTTATAATTTTACAAACTTTATCTGAAGCCGGAAATTAAGCAGAAGTATTTCTATTAATATGGCAAACAAGAAAAATATATTCAGCATTTAAAGTTGTGTAAAACTAAATATTTAACTAAAGTCATGCACAATGAATATAATAATAATGATATATATAAATATAATTATACAATAATAAAATATAAACAAATGTATTAACAACGGTTAGAGTTTAAATATTGCATACATTTACATGTGTGAATTTAATGTACTTTTAAAGAAATATGTTAAAGATATTGTGAAGTGTTGATTGAGGCATTTAAGTATGCCACAAATTGTAAGCTAATATGGAATATCATGAACAGTTATACTTGCAAATTTGTGCAGAAGAACAAATTTATAAGTATAACTGTTCATGTAAAGTAAGTAATTGTTCATGTAAAGAAAGTGTTGTAATTTCAAAGCTCAAGAGAAACGATCAGTTTATTTTTCCCTAAATGAAAGCAAATATCAATTTAAATGAATAAAAATCAACTTCAAAACCCGTGAATGAATTGTATAAAACTATTTTATAAAATCTTTTTTCTTAAGGAAAATATTAGCTTATTTATGATTTTACTCAAAAATAATAACTTACAAGGCAAAAGCAATGGTATTCATAGCTTAAATCAAAGCATGTTAGGATTTATATATATATATATATATATATATATATATATATATATATATATATATATATATATAAATTAGGTTGGGGAAAATCCATTATTTTTACGTGAACTTTATGTAACTTCTTCTGGATTCTCTTTGTAAAAAGGTTTAAAACAGCTTTCATGTAGATTTTTAGGTCTTGCGCGTTACGACTAATGACATGCAGTTAACTTCGATCATTTTTGATATTTTATAGACATTTTCGACGATGCTGTATCCACATGCGAGGTGCATCTCTAACATCAAAAATACCCGAACGGAATCGACGAAACAAAAATTGTACGTAACTGGTTGTTACAGTCGTATATAGGACGATAAACACCTTTCACAATTTTAGCCACCTGGCTATTTTTTTCGCCGTTACAAGAGAAAAACGAAAATGTATCGAATTTTCTGTTTGTTTTCTTCCATTTTTAAAACCTTGTACTCGTAACTAAATTAATCAAACAAAAAACCGCAAGAGGATATTTTAGTGTCAAATGTCACCTTTCCAACGAGCATAAATCTGAAATTGTTTGATATATACCTGACGAGTTATCGATCCCTACAAACGTCTACCGAAAAAATAATGGATTACTTCTTCCCCAACCTAATATATATATATATATATATATATATATATATATACACAACAATTTAATTATGTATATAAGTAATAATTAAAAAAATATTCAAATAAATCATTTTATTTGTTTAAATTTTGACTTTCATAACTAATGAAATTGGAAACAACTTTTATATGGTACAAAGGAAATTTTCGATAAAGTGTATTACGAATCTTAATATTTGTCGGGTGAAGTATAAACAAATAAGTCGACTGATAATAGTTCGTTGATGACTATTTTCAAAAAAGTCTCAAAATTCAATCAGTATTATTAACTTTAATCTAATTTTTACTTATAAATTTCTGATAATTATATGGTTATTAAAAAATTAACACATAGCTAGAATTATTCTCTTAAAATAAGAACAAGTATTTGAATTTTAATAAGATATGATAAATGTTTCATAATGGCGAATGTTTATTTCTAAATAAATCTTTAAAATGATTGCTTTATACATTAAAATAGAATCCACTTGTTTCTAATTTTATTAACTTTTGCATTTAAGTTAAATTTTAACATGTAAAAAATACAGACACTTAATGAGGTATTAGCACTGTTCCATATTAAGAACATTTTTTTATAATATTTCCTATAGACAAAGTAATTTTGCCTTCATCTAGACATTTTATAGACGAAATAATTTAAGAGTTAGTTTTTAAAAGATATGATAAACTTTGAGAATTTTTACAATTATTAAAAAAACAATGCTTTCATGTGATCTGAATCTGTAAATGGCAATTTTATTACAATTGACTACAGCAATCAAAAGTGGCGACAAAGCATTTATTAAAATATACCTGTAGAGTTTCTCATCTATGACATTAATATTAGAAGTTTAAGCTTATTCGGCATTAACTCAGCAAAGATTTTGCATTTATGATTGGCCTTGTATATATTAACATGAGTTTGCATATAAATATATAATACCTATATTTGTAAGTTGTTAAAAATAATTATCCATTCATAATTTATCGGAAGAATAAGCAAATATTCTTCTAGTAATAATGAATATATTCCTGAATAATCAAGAATGCTAATTTTTAAGACAGATTTTAAAAATACAAGTTGGAAAATAATTTTGTTGCTATAAATGGTAATATACATACTTTTCTAATTAATTTAATTCAAAAGAATATGTTTATTTTTGCTTATAATAATCAAAATTTGTAAATTTATTAAAAAATTGTAACATTTATTAGCAATCCTATAAATTGTTATTGACTATTCATACTTGACAATTTTTTCTTTCAAACTTTTAGATGGAGAGACAAATGAAATAACAATTATTTTCCTCAATAAATTGTTTTTGATCATCTTATATGAATAAAAAACACAACATTCAGGCACCTCTTCATTTGACTTTACATAATTTGTAGTTATTAACACTTTGACACATGACAAACGAGGAAAATGTCCTTAATGTTTGCAAACTTCAATAATTTGATTAATCAAATTATTTATTCTTTTAAATTAGGAAAATCAAAATTATTTTTCTTTCAGTGATTACTTTAAAGGTTGATTTGAGATCAGCCAGTCATATTATGTCTGGAGTGAAATAAAAATTACTATTTAAATATAGTAACACTAGATTTCTTTTACAATTTCTGAAAAAAAAATACTTTGTCATTTATAGTTTAAATGCATGAATGTTGAAGACTTTTTTATTTGATTTTATATTATTCAAAAATAAATTAAAGATAACAACGAATATATATATATATAAATATATATCATACCAAGTAATTTATTTCGTATATATATATATATATATATATATATATATATATACACGAAGTAAAATACTTGGTATGAGTGGCAATAATAAAAATTAGTGCAACTGTATTGATATATTTATCATTAACTTAAATTCATAAAGATTATTTTTTTTAATTATCATCGAAATTCTCTCTGTTTTACAAGAATTTTTACACTTGAGAAAAACCTTTCTTGATTACAGATTTTATTCTGAATAATGTAACAAATATTATAAAAAGTGTTTGCTTGATAGGAATAATAATACATGACCTTGTGTTGTATATGTGTCTGTATAATTATCTTAAAACTCACCGTATCTAAAAATGGAACCTCAAGCTCCCTTCTTGTATATTTCCGTGATTCCTTCTTCTGGAATGGTAAACTATTGACCAATCCAGTTCTTCGCCGGGGAATTGCTTCGGATTTTGGCATTGTTTCGACTTGGCCAGATTTAATAAACTGTTTCCAAGACTCTTTTATTTTAACCAACTTTTGAGAAGCCTTACTTAAGCTTACCCTAAGGGAAAAGCGAAAACCATTATTACAAAGTAAATTAAAAAATGTCATTTTATTAATCAGTAATTTGATATGAAAAAAATATATCTTTATGACACACTTCAATCATTATAAATTTGCAATTTAAGATAAATTGTCACCAAAATTAAAAGATGTTTATGTCATTTTATAGTAAATGCTAATTTTCCGTTGAAATTTTGGAGAAACATGAAATGTAAATTATTTTGCATTATCAAACTTATGTTTTCACAAAGTACTTTCTTAAATCTTTTCTACTTATATTTATGATTAAGGTTTTGAATTAAAATGATCTTATGTACCTTTCATTAAGTATTTTAATTTAAAAAATTACCAAACTGAAATTAATTAAAAGAAAGAGCAGTAAAAATGTTAAACAAGTTATAATTTTATAGGGTAAATATCTATTTCAGTGTCAATATAGTTTTCTAAAATAGGTGTTTTATTCAAAGTGAAATTCTATTCATTAAAAAATAAATAAATAAAAAGCTCTAAGTTTATCCCTTTAGCACTTTTCTCTTTGTTTATATTTTTATCAACTTTCAATAAGATTTTGCCTATTACAAACAAAAAAATAATTGAAATCTCATACATTGAATAATTATTACTGTATTATTACTTAAAAGCTATAAAATAAATGAATTTAGGGGATATTTTTTAAAAGTCATATCAATAAATCGCTGAATAAATGCAAAGTAAAATAATTAAATGATTTTTTATAATTATTATTTTCGTATTAAATATTGTAACAATAAAACAAAAATGAGTTTTCTCAACATTTTCTAATAAATTTTCATTTTAAACTTTAGTTTTTATCATCTTCATGCTTTCAGTCAAAGGAGCTCTTAGGATTATTTGAGAAAACTATTTCTGAAATATATTACTTATGAGAAAAGCTTTAAAATTATAGCAATTTGCGAAGAAAAATGATATCCCATGCTACATTTCGTATAAAACAATTTATTTTATAAGCATTCTGTTAAAGAAGAGTTTAAGCGAAATTTCAATTATAATAAAGAACTGCGATTTTAATATATTTAACAGCTAAAAAGTATAAATAAAAATAAATATTTCTTTAAATAATTCAGTTTTAAAGGCTTCGCTTCCCTTTATTTTTTAAGTTTAAGAATTTTTTAGTGGACTTTCCAAGTTATTGCACAATTAACAATCAAATTGAATAATTTATCAAACTAAAATTAAAAAGTACGTATTTATAACAAACATACATATATATATTTAAGAAATTAATATTTAATAAAATTATTGTGTTATCTTAAATATATTATCATAAAAATTTTATTTGGTGAGTTTAATTTTAAAATATTAGATTTATATTTCAACAGTTTCATATCCATGTCTTATAATGCCATTATTTGTTAAAATTATAAAATGACTATCACAAGTAAATTACGATGCTTCATTTTTTATATCATAAGTAAGCTACGATAATTTATTTTTTTATAGTTTTTAGGATGGTTCTGATTAATTATTGGAACAAAGATGCTTCCAGGTATTTAATTTACAAACATCTGTAATGATGTCTACAAATTTTCATATTTCATTGTTTCAAATTCATTATTCAAAAAATATAATTTACATACTTAATAAGATAATAATTAAAATCATAGTTATATAATTGTTTTGATTTTTTTATTACAAGACACTGATTTTGTCAATTTTGATATTCTGAGAAAAGATGTCGTTAAATGTAAATGAATAAAAACAAATAAAAATCGAGCGTGATTTTATTTGTGAAAATGTAATATAACTTAGAAATCTTATTTCATATGATTTATTATTAATAAATGCTTTTGGAATAAATTCCTACTTGAAGGACATTATTTTTTAATATCTTAGGAAATATTTTTGAAGTATCACTTGCCACTTGCATATTGCATGCATAATTTAATGAGAATAAAATTAAAAAATTGCTTTTATATAAGCATTTTTTTTATCTTATCCCTGTTATTTTCCAAACAAAGCAATTTGCTTAAATAATTTCCATGTTTTATAAGAAAAATAAGGATATTTATATATTTGTTTCTTATTAACTTAGAATACCAAAATAAATCCTTATTCTCCTAAAATATTCAAAAAGTACTTCAACAATTTTAAATTTAAGTTAAACACAATAATTTGTGCAAAATTACAAAATCCAATTGGAAAAAATCACCGTTTCACTCAAATGCATAAATTTAGTTATATATATTTTCCGAACAGTTCAGTTTTTCACTAACAAATTACTTGTAACCTTTTCATTTTTTTAAAGATAATAATTTATAATAATTTCTTAAGAGTATTTAAAGAAGGCTTTTTCGAATTCAAAATTTTAAGTAATTTTTTATTCTTATACCATCGAACACGGAAAATAATTGCTCTAATAATTTTTTATAATATTATAGTTTGCTATGAAATAATTTTTTTATACTTATTACGATATTTATACTACGTTTTTATAGATAATTTTCATATGCTGATAATTTTTATGACTAGTTTTTTCTATGCTAATATAATACAATTATTTAACAGTTTTTCACATTCAAAACATGTTTATATATATATATTAGATTATTTCTAACTTTCAAAAATTTATCATTTTTGGTTCTATATTCCGGCTTTTACAAAGATTGATAAGTAGAATACAGAACTACATAAGTTCAAAACACAAATTGCTGTCAATGAGAATTTTCCTTTAGTCAGAACAGGATCAAATTTATTTTAATTTTAATTTATGCAGTTGTATAATATTTCATTCTAAACTTTATGAAGTTAAGAAAATGTATATTGAACTAATATTGTCTTAAATAACAGTAGTTATTAAGATATTTTTACTGTTATGTATATATATATATATATATATATATATATATATATATATATATATATTCTTGAATTAAACTAACACATCAGAATTTCAATACTAAGGATTTAAATAAAAGATTAAGAGAGAGTATGGGATTTAATATATTATTTTACTTAAGATGAAATGAGAAAAAAGTCAATTAAATCAAGCGAAAATAAAATTTTGTTCAAATGATTTAATCCTTTGTTATAGAGTCTTCAAACCTTTCTCAAATAATTCTTTATAATACTAGTTATATGAAGTTATTAATGTAAATTATTTTAAGAAAAAACTTTGTTCATTATGTCTTGAGTAACTCTTTACATTTAAAAGGAAATATACTATAAAGTGAAATATATATCTGATATAACCAATTTCTTAGTAAAATTGCAATATTTTAAAATGTTTGATCATTTTAAATAATATTTTGAAATAATAAGATACAAATTTCTTAAAAATTAAAATTTTTCTTCAATCAAAGTTTAGCATTTAAAAAATTATGTTATGGCATTAAAATATAGGGAATAATTCCTGAACATGCTCAAAAGAAAAAAAAATTAATTCAATTATTCTAAAAGTTACTTTAGATTCACGTGTGTGTGTTTCTTATTTACAAATTATTTAGTGAACTAACTTATATAAAAAGTCTCTGTTTTTTTTCTTTTTTTTTTGTGTGTGTAAAAATAGCACTCTTAAAACATTCTGAAAATTGGAGAATATTCTACTTAGAATGAAATAGTCTTATAAATATGTATCATATTTCACATTATATGCAAGTCAGATTTCATATGTAATTATTGCAAACACTTTTCTTATTTCTATCTACTATAGACTGTGTCGGAAAAAAATGAACAAAAGGAAAATTTTTAACTTTATATTAATTTTCCTTTGCATTATAATTATTTTTTATACAAAACATTTAGTTCTCTGGAAAAATTACTTTATAAAGTCTTATAGATAAAATAAAAATTAATTTAATTTAATTTATTAATAAATTAATCACACAGTGAGACAAAATGAAAAATTAATTAAAATTAAAAAATTGAGGAAAACTAGTTACCTATATTATTCATGAGAAGCCAAAATTTTCTTTTAATAAATTTTTAAGGGAAACAGATCTTCTTTAGAGAATGCTTTGGGGCTTTTGAGAGGACACCGTTCGAATGAAGGTAATGCTTCGCCAAATTATGAACCAAGTTTCGGAGGGTATAGTTTAAAGTTTAGAGTATCTATAGTATTTAATCTCAAAATTGTTTACATTTATTTATCATCACTTAAAATTGGTTAGAGTCTTTCACAGATAAAATAGCTCAAGAAGCTTCTATAAATAGATTGATAATAACAAAAGCTAATCTTTGTCTTTGTGTACCCATTTCACTGTATCTAAAAATAGCTTGCAGATTCTATACTGTCGCAATTTATTGATAAGAATTGAAGAAATGAACTGTTTAAATACATTATAAATATATTTTGGATTGAGTAAGTTTAACAAAAACAAAATTTGTGCGTGTGTGGGTTTAGTTGCCAAATAACTAATCAAATATTTATTCAAGTGTTTTCGAAGCTGTAAATTATGCAACAGCCTAAAATCAAAATACAGCGCAATTCTGATCAGTAATTTGAGTTTTTCAGAAATGTTATATATATATATATATATATATATATATA
>JAPDSC010010003.1:0-24016 GCA_026290005.1 Latrodectus geometricus | reverse complement strand
GTAGTCAATGAGGTAAAATTCCTCGGAGTGATTTTCGACAGAAAATTGACCTTTCTTCCGCATATTTTACATTTGCGGAAGAAGTGTGAGCGATCGCTTAATATCCTCAAGGTGTTATCAAATACATCTTGGGGTGCAGATCGCTCATCACTCCTTCGGGTTTATCAATCTCTCATTTTATCCAGAATTGACTACGAATGTGTTGTGTATGGATCAACAAGGTCTTCTGTCTTGCGCAGATTGGACACTGTTCATCACTCTGCCTTGAGAATATGTTCCGGCGTATTTCGCACATCACCCGTCCAGAGTCTATATGTAATATGCCATCAAATACCACTAGACCTGCGACGGATGCAGCTGTCTCTCAATTACTACGCTAAAGTTATGTCGACCCCTCATCATCCATTACGGTCCATGGTTCCAAATGCCTCTATTAAAAGATTATATGATGCTCGTCCATTGAGCATCCCACCTTTTCTCACACGAATAAACACATATTTATCTCTTACTGATCTACGTGATTTGCGGATTGTATCACCAAATTACTTTGCTTATCCGCCTTGGTATAACCCAACACTTGATTTTATTTATTCCTTTGCTCATTACGGAAAATCTGACACAACTCCTGTTGTCTTTCAACAGCTTTTACTTTCATCGCTGTCAGTATCATTCATACAAACCTGTATTCACAGATGGTTCTAAATCTGTAGGACGTGTTGGCTGTGGCATTTACATGAATAATACATCTTTCAGTTACAGCCTGCATTCGTCCTGCTCCATCATTACTGCTGAAGCAACAGCTATTTACTACGCTCTTCAGCGGGTGAATACAGAGGACTATAATAAACTTTGTATATATACTGACAGCATGAGTGTTTTGGAAGCTTTGAGAGGCAATAGTTTTAATAATGATCCTGTTGTGTCTAGAGTTTTCGGAGTATTGGAATCCCTTGCTGGCAAGGGTTACAAAATTTTATTTTGTTGGGTACCAAGTCACGTAGGTCTTGATGGAAATGAGAGAGCGGATGCAGCTGCGAAAGCTGCATCAGGTCAAATTTTACCATCAGTTCCGCTCTCTGATGTGAGAAGAGGTGTTAAATCATTAATTTATTCTTTATGGCAGGAATCATGGAATATGCAGGTTGTCAATAAATTACATTCTATTTTCTCATCCGTCACCTCATTACCTGTTTTACCGTTACGAAGTGCAGACGTTAGATTAACTCGCCTTCGTATCGGACACACACGTTTCACACATAGACATCTATTTCTAACTGAATTAAACCCATGGTGTGAAACGTGTGATGAACCCTACACAATCCATCATATTTTAATAACATGTCAATATTTTAACCATAAACGATTACAGTTTTTTAAAACCGATATTTTAACCTTTTCTGATTTGTTGGGGGAACCACCCCACAGAAATCTTTTTGCCTATTTAAAGGCAATTGGATTTTTTTATTTTATTTAAGTTTTATGAGTTTTACTCTATTTTTACAATTTTACTCATTTAGATTTTAATATATTTATATACAATTATTTTTGTTTTTTAAATTTTTAACGTTGTGTATGCGTTTTGCCAAAAAAAGTTCTCCTTAAAACTTAATTTTTTGGCGCTGCATGTCCTTTTTGGACCTTGCGCCACAAAACCCAACCAAACAACCAGTCACCAGAACTATTAGCACTCAAACGGATACTATGTCACTCCCTGTTACAAGATTACCCCAAACTAACATTGAATGACCAAAATCTACATCTCCAATCATCAGAAGAGCTCCTTTGGCTAAATCCAGACGAGTGAAATCCTCTAAATTAAAATCTGCAAAGGAGGGTTTCCGTAAATCCTCCTTATCCACCCGTAGAGCCATGACCCTGGAAGCTGATGCTGTCTCCCTTCATCCGTCGGACGATAATTTATCGTTCGAGGTAATGATCGAGGACTCGCTTTCCAGCTCCGGGGAGGAGCTTTTCTATTTAAAAAAATAATTTCCTTTGTTTCTTGGAACTGCCATGGTTTAAGATCACATCTTGATGACATCAAGTCTGTTTCATCAGCTTATAACCCCGCATGTATAGCACTTCAGGAAACTTTCCTGAAGTCTAACAATAACATTTGCGTGTTCTGGTGACCTTTTTTGCAGCGGCCGCATAACTCTTGCCAGGCTGCGGTGTTCTCGAGGTAACCTGTTTTCTAGCCTCAGGGTATGAAACTTTATTTTTCACTTTATATGTAGTGATTTCCTTTTCTAGTACCCATTGAGGGCAGTTTCGAGAATAGGAGGGATGGTCTCCATTACAGTTGACACACACCTCCTTAGCTGTACAGGTCGAATTATCGTGGCCAACTGCTGCGCAGCGAGCGCAAGTCAGTTTGCCCCTGCAAGCATTCCTCGAGTGCCCAAAACGTTGGCACTAAAAGCATCTCAAGGGATTTGGTATATAAGGCCGGACAGGTAGATTTAAATATGCAGCTTTTACATTGTCAGGGAGGTCTGGCGTCGCAAAAGTCAGAATGAGATGTTTAGTATTAATAAACTGTTCATCTCTTCTGACTGTGATGCGTTTTACGGCACAGACCTTTTGACTCTGCAAATTTTCGAGTATCTCATCTGTCGGCGTGTTTAACAAATCCCTTGCGGAAATCACACCCTGTGAAAAATTTAAGTTGTTGTGAGGCGAAACAGTTACCTCTATATTCGCTAGCAGCTCTATCTTGCTCAGCATTGCTGCTTGTGTGGAGTTTGCAGCCTCTACTAACAAGTCACCTGAACGCAACTTTCGGACATCTTTCACTTCCCCTATTAGTCCAGATATTCCTTTATATATGAGAAAAGGAGACACATTTTCGAAGGTGCCCACCTTTCTCTTAATTACGTAAAATTTTGAATTTTCATTTTGCGCTAGTTGCTCCCGAGGGAGAGAAGAAAAACTTTTATTCTCCATTAGAATTAATTTAAAATTTCGGGACCTGACCGCACCACCCACCACCGAGTCCAACAAGGGGATGCAGACCAGCTGCACCAGTGCTAGCCAGATCCTATACGCTCACAGTACATCCCTGTGATGGCCTCCACCCTTAACGAGTCATCCAGCAGATGTACCGATCGCTTGATCCATAAAGCCGATTGATGTGATAATTTATCGTTCGAGGAAATGATCGAGGACTCGCCTTCCAGCTCCGGGGGAGGAGCTTTTCAATTTAAAAAATAACTTCCTTTGTTTCTTGGAACTGCCATGGTTTAAGATCACATCTTGATGACATCAAGTCTATTACATCAGCTTTTAACCCCGCATGTGTAGCACTTCAGGAAACTTTCCTGAAGTCAACCAATAACATTTCTATGCGTGGGTTTCAATGCTTCAGAAAAGACTGTGGTGATGATGGTGCAGTGTCTGTAAGTGTTTGCATTTTAACATCTAATGACTTCCCCAGCACTGTCCATCAATTAAATACTACTCTACAGGCTGTAACTATAAGAATACATACAACGTGCTTAATAACAGTCTGTAGTCTGTATTTACCACCACACGATGTCATCCGCCAAGAAGAACTTGATAATCTTGTTGATCAGCTGCCAACACCATTTTTGTTGGTGGGTGACTGTAACGGCCATAATTCTTTGTGGGGAAGTAGTGATACGAATTCTCGCGGTCGTCAGATAGAGCAGTTTATTTCTGATAACTGTCTCTGTCTGATAAATACCGACGAGAAAACATATTTCCACACACCCACAAGAACATTTCATTCTCTCGATCTGGCCATTTGTACTCCCTCACTTCTGCCATTGTTAAATTTAACAGTGGGGAATGATCTGCATAATAGCGATCATTTCCCTCTCGTCATCTCCCAGGCTGGAGGTACTAGTGTAGAACAACGTCTACCTACGTACGTGTACAGTCGGGCAGATTGGCCTTTATTTACACAATTGGCAGTTGTTGATAATGTGGTCGTGATCGATGATATTGATAATGCCGTTCAAAAAGTCACCGAAACAATTATAAGTGCAGCTGATACTTCTATACCTAAAAGTTCTTCTATAACAAAAAGGCGTTGCAAACCATGGTGGAACAAAGAATGTCAACAAACTTATAAAAAACAAAGGAAGTTATGGGGGATATTCCGGAGATACCCCACAACGGAGAATCTTATTGCCTTTAAGAGAGCAAAAGCATTAGCTCGCAGAGCTCGTCGTAGAAGTCAGAAGGAATCCTGGTCTCGCTATGTATCCTCCATTACATCTTCCACATCCAGTAAGCAGTTATGGAGAAAAGTAAAAGCAGCCAATGGCATCTACACGGAATTTTCAATTCCTGTCTTGAAAACCGGAGCTGCTATATACTCTTCTCCAGCAGACATTGCTAACGTCTTTGGTGAAACATTTGCTAACGTCTCAAGCACCGACTCTTATAGTCCTTCGTTTTTAAGGGCTAAGAGTCGAGCTGAGCAAATACCAATTCGTTTCAACCATAGACAAGCTTTGCCATACAACTGCGAATTTCGGATGTTGGAATTGAAGCGAGCATTACAGCAGGCCAATAATACCAGCCCAGGACCAGACGGAATCAGCTATCAAATGCTTCGACATTTAAGTCCAGATTCCCTGTTGAACTTATTGAATTTGTTCAATAGGATCTGGACTGAAAATGAATTTCCATCACTCTGGAGCGAAGCAATAGTGATTCCGGTCCTTAAGCCTGGTAAGGATCCTTCAGAACCTTCACATTACCGACCAATAGCTCTAACGAGTTGCCTTTGTAAGACTCTCGAACGCATGGTCAACGCCCGTCTCGTATATGTCTTAGAAAAAAATAAATGTATACACATTAATCAGAGTGGATTTCGTAAAGGGAGATCCACTCTTGATAATATTACATATTTGGAGACCCAAATTCGCCATGCATTTGTGCGAAGGAATCATCTGGTCTCCATTTTCTTTGACATCGAGAAGGCATACGACCGTACGTGGCGATATGGTATTCTCCGTAAATTATATGATTTTGGCTTTCGGGGTAATCTTCCGATATTCCTTCAGAATTTCTTACGCTCCCGAGTTTTTAAAGTTCGTATTGGACACCTTTTGTCCAATACTTTTAATCAAGCCGAGGGTGTTCATCAAGGCTCAATTTTAAGTGTAACCATTTTTAATCTATTCATCAGTTCCATGCTTCATCTTCTATCATCCTCAGTTCATGGCACAATGTATGTTGATGACCTGCAAATATCTTGCCAGGGATCAAACATGCGAGTAATTGAGAGGCAACTACAAACATCTGTTAATAAAATAGCTGCATGGTGTGCTGAGAATGGCTTTACAATATCTCCTAGCAAGAGCTGTTGTGTCCATTTCTGCAGGAAGACCAGCATACACAATGATCCTGTTATCATACTGAACAACACACAAATACCTGTAGTCAACGAGATTAAATTTCTTGGTGTTACATTTGACCGCAAGTTAACCTTTCTTCCGCATGTATTACATCTGCGGAAGAAGTGCGAGCGATCGCTTAATATCCTCAAGGTGCTTTCAAATACATCTTGGGGTGCGGATCGCAAGTCACTACTTCGGGTCTATCTAGCACTCATTTTATCTCGTATTGACTACGGATGTGTTGTGTATGGATCTGCTAGGTCTTCTGTTTTACGCAGACTGGACACAGTGCATCACTCTGCTTTGCGAATCTGTTCTGGCGCATTCAGCACATCACCCGTCCAGAGTCTTTATGCAATATACCAACAATTGCCTTTAGACCTGAGACGAATGCAGCTGTCTCTCAATTACTACGCTAAAGTTATGTCTAACATTCAACATCCTTTACGATCCTTGGTATATACTCCTGCCTTACAGAGATTATATGATGCTAGACCATATAGCATCCAACCCTTTCTCAGTCGAACTAAATATCAACTGTATTTAACAGACCTACACGATGTCCGTTTTATTAAAACGGACTTACATTCACATCCACCCTGGTATGATCCACAGATTAACATCATTAATCCATTCGCTCACTTTAGAAAATCGGACACAACCCCAACCATTTTTCAACAGCTTTTCTTTTCACATTGCTGTCAGTATTCATCTTACACGCCTGTATTCACAGATGGATCCAAAACTGCAGGACATGTTGGCTGTGGCATATTCTATGCTATTGCCAGTTATGGTTACAGCCTTCATACGTCCTGCTCCATCTTTACAGCTGAAGCTACCGCTATTTTTCAAGCTCTTCAGCTAGTGAATACAGAGCAATTTAATAAAATCTGCGTGTATACTGACAGTTTGAGTGTATTAGAAGCGTTGAAAAATTCCAATTATTGTCATCCTGTTGTGTCCAAGATTTTCGGAGCATTGGATTCCCTTGCTGGCAAGGGTTATAACATCATTTTCTGTTGGGTCCCAGGTCATGTAGGTCTAGAGGGAAATGAAAAGGCGGATGCAGCCGCTAAAGCTGCAGGGTCTTTACTCCATTCATCTGTCCCTCTGATCCTGAGGGGCTTGCTGGCAAGGGATATGATATTAAATTCTGTTGGATCCCAAGTCATGTAGGTCTGGAGGGCAATGATACAGCTGATGCAGCTGCTAAATCTGCATCGGCTGCATATCATCCATCTGTCCCTCTTACTGATGTGAGAAAGGTTGTTAAAAACTTTGTTTTTTCTCTGTGGCAGGAGTCATGGAATATGCAGGTCACGAACAAACTGCGTGCCATCTTTCCATACCTCATTCCATTATCAGTTTTACCGTTACGAAGAGCAGATGTCAGATTGACTCGCCTTCGTATCGGACACACACGTTTCACACACAGACATTTGTTTCTAAATGAATTGAATCCATGGTGTGAAACGTGTGATGTACCATATACTGTCTCTCATATTTTAATTTCATGTCCTAATTTTAACCTTTACCGTTTTAAATATTTTCAAACAGACCTTTTAACCATATATGATTTAGTGGGGGAGCCACCCCACCGAAACCTTTTTTCCTTTTTAAGGGAAATTGGTTTCCTTAATTTTATTTAAATTTTATGAATTTTGTTCTACTTTTATATACTTATTTCGATTTTAAAACTATTATATACAATAATTTTTGTGTTTTAAATTTTTAATGTTGTGTTTGGGTTTTGCTTAAAATCTGTAAATTTTCTTTAAAACTCAATTTTTGGCGCAGCTTGTCCTCTTTGGACCTTGCGCCACAAAACCCAACCCAATCAATCAATCAATCAATCAATCAATCAATCTTGCCAGGAGATAAAGTATGGCCATTTTCAGCACAGCATGCAGCTAATTTATTTACAGCAGTTTGTAATTGTCTCTCAATTAATCGCATGTTAGACTCCTGACATGATATTTGCAGGTCGTCAACAAACAAAGTGCTTTGAATTGATGAAGGTAGATGATGAAGGATGTTGCTAATGAATAAGCTAAAAATTGTGACACTTAAAATTGAACCCTGAGGAACACCCTCAGATTGATTAAAAGAATTGGAAAAAATTGTTCCAATACGGACTTTAAAATCACGGGAGCGTAAAAAATTCTGGAGGAATATCGGCAGATTACCCCGAAAGCCAAAATCATAAATCCTACGGAGAATTCCATAACGCCACGTACGGTCATAAGCCTTCTCTATATCAAAGAAAATGGAAACGAGATGATTTCTCCGCACAAAGGCATTGCGGATCTGCGTTTCCAAGTATGTAATATTATCAAGAGTGGATCTTCCTTTACGGAATCCACTCTGATTAATATGAATACAGTTATTCTTTTCTAAGACATATACGAGACGGGCGTTGACCATGCGTTCGAGAGTCTTACATAAGCAACTCGTCAGAGCTATAGGTCGATAATTCAAAGGATTAGAAGGATCTTTACCAGTCTTTAGGATTGGAATCACTATTGCTTCTTTCCATAAGGATGGGAATTTATTTTCAGTCCAGATCCTATTGAACAAAAGCAATAAGTTCAATAGGGAGTCTGGACTTAAGTGTTGAAGCATAAGATAGCTGATTCCATCAGGTCCTGGGATGGTATTATTGGCCTGCTGTAATGCTTTCTTCAATTCTGACATCCGAAATTCACAATTGTAAGGTAAGGCTTGTCCTTGATTGAAACGAATTGAATTTCGCTCAGCACGACTCTTAGTCCTTAAAAACGAAGGACTGTAAGAGTCAGTGCTTGAGACATTAGCAAAAGTTTCACCAAGGACCTTAGCGATTTTCTTGGGAGAAGAATGTATAGCAGCTCCGGTTTTTAATATCGGAATGGAAAATTCCTTATAAATTCCATTGGCTACTTTTACTCTTCTCCACAACTGCTTACTGGATGCAGAAGATGTTATAGAAGAAACATAGCGAGACCAAGATTACTTCTGACTTTGACGACGAGCTCTGCGAGCCAAAGCTTTTGCTCTCTTAAAGGCGATTAAATTCTCCGTTGTGGGGTTTCTCCGGAATAACCCCCATAACTTCCTTTGTTTTTTGTAAGTTGTTTGACACTCATTGTTCCACCATGGTTTGCAACGCCTTTTTATTGTAGAAGAACTTTTAGGTATAGCAGTATCAGCTGCAACTATAATTGTTTCGGTGACTTTTTGAACGGCATTATCAATATCCTCGATCAAAACCATTGTATCATCGATGACTGCCAATTGTGTATATAAAGGCCAATCTGCTCGACTGTACAGGTAAGTAGGTAGACGTTGTCCTACTCTACTACCTTCAGTCTGGGAGATGACAAGCGGGAAATGATCGCTGTTATGCAGATCATTTCCCACTGTTAAATTTAACAATGGCAGGAGTGATGGAGTACAAATGGTGAGATGGAGAGAATGAAAAGTTCTTGTGGGTGTGTGGAAATATGTTTTCTCGTCTGTATTTATCAGACAGTTATCACAGTTATCAGAAATAAACTGCTCTATCTGACGACCGCGAGAATTCGTATCACTACTTCCCCACAAAACATTATGGCCGTTAAAGTCACCTACTACCAAAAATGGTGTAGGCAGCTGATCAACTAATGTATCTAGTTCTTCTTGGCGGATGACATCATGTGGTGGCAAATATAAACTACAGACTGTAATTAAATGTGTCGTGTGAATTCTCACAGCTACAGCCTGTAGAGTTGTATTTAATGGATGGACAGTGCTGGGAAAGTTATTAGATGTTAATATACAAACACCACCAGACACTGCACCATCGTCACCACAGTCTTTTCTAAAGCAGTTGAACCCACGCATAGAAATGTTTATGGAGGACTTCAGGAAAGTTTCCTGAAGTGCTACACATGCGGGGCTATAAGCTGTTATTAAAGACTTGATGTCATCAAGATGGGAACGCAAACCATGGCAGTTCCACGAAACAAAGGAAGTTATTGTTTTATTTGAAGAGCTCCTGTCCCGGAGCTGGAAGGCATGTCATCTGACATCTCCTCGAACGATATGTCATCATCCGAAGGATGTAGAGAAACAGCGTCAGCCTCCAGGGATAAGGCTTTCCGGGTGGATATGGAAGGTCTAATAGAACCCTCCTTGGACGATTTTAATTTCAAAGCTTTATATGATTTCGATTTGGATGTTGAAGCTCTTTTCAAATTCGGAGATTTTAATAATTTTGGCTTTTGAGTTTGCTTTGAAACGGGTAATTTAGGAGAGGGAGGTAATATAACTTCAGTTTGTGTGCTAATCGTTTTGGTGATCTTTTTGGTAGCAGCTGCATAGCTTACTCCAACTTTAGGGCAGCGAGAGGTAACTTGTCGTCGAGCCACAGGGTATGAACACTTCGTCGTGATCTTTAACGTGGTTATTTCCTTTTCGAGTACCCAAGTAGGACAACTTCGAGAATAGGAGGGGTGATCGCCGTGGCAATTCACGCACGCCTCCTTCGCAGTGCAGGTCGAACTATCGTGGCCAACTACTGCACAACGAGCGCAGGTTAGTTTGCCTCTGCACGCATTTCTCGAGTGTCCGAAACGTTGGCACTGAAAGCATCGCAAGGGATTTGGTATGTAAGGCCGGACGGGCAAATTCAAGTACGCAGCTTTAACAGACTGCGGAAGGTCCGGTGTCGCAAAAGTCAGAATGAGATGTTTAGTATTAATAAACTGCCCATCTCTTCTGACTGTAATGCGTTCAACAGCGCAGACCTTCTGATCTTGTAAATTTTCGAGAATTTCGTCCGTCGGCGTAAACAACAAATCTCTTGCGGATATAACACCACGAGAAAAGTTCAGACTACCGTGTGGCGATACCGTTACCTCTAAATTTGCTAGAAATTGAATCTTAATTATAGCTTCTGCCTGAGCAGCGTTTGCAACCTCAATTTGAAGATCACCCGATCGCACCTTTCGAATATTTTTCACCTCTCCTATGGTAGCCGATATTCCTTTCTGAATTAGAAAAGGGGTTGTTGTTGGGTTGGGTTTTGTGGCGCAAGGTCCAAAACAAGGACAAGCTGCGCCAAAATTAAGCATTAAAGAGAATTTATAAATTTTAGGGAAAACCCAATCTCAACATTAAAAGGTTAAAATACAAAAATAAATGTATATATTTAATTCAAAATCCAAGAAAAGCATAAGTATATAAAAGTAAAATAAAAATCAACAAATTTAAATAAAATTAAGGAAACCAATTTCCCTTAAAAAGGAAAAAAGGTTTCGGTGGGGAGACTCCCCCACTAAATCATACATGGTTTAAATGTCAGTTTGAAAATATTTAAAACGGTAAAGGTTAAAATTAGCACATGAAATTAAAATATGAGAAACAGTATATGGTTCATCACACGCTTCACACCAAGGATTTAATTCATTTAGAAACAAATGTCTGTGTGTGAAACGTGTGTGTCCGATACGAAGGCGAGTCAAACGAACATCGGCACTTCGTAACGGTAAAACTAATGAAGGGATGACGTATGGAAATATGGCACGTAGTTTGTTGGAGACCTGCATATTCCAGTACTCCTGCCATAGAGAAAAAACAAAGTTTTTAACAACCTTTCTCACATCAGTAAGAGGGACAGATGGATGATGTACAGCCGATGCAGATTTAGCAGCTGCATCAGCCTTATCATTGCCCTCCAGACCTACGTGACTTGGGATCCAACAGAATTTAATATCATATCCCTTGCCAGCAAGGGAATCTACAGTTTGGAAAATTTTGGACACAACAGGATGATTATATGTATTCGAATTTTTCAACGCTTCGATAACACTCAAGCTGTCAGTGTATACGCAAATTTTAAAGTAATTTTCTGTATTCACGAGCTGAAGCGCTTGGTATATTGCCATTGCTTCAGCAGTAAAGATGGAGCAGGACGTATGGAGGTTGCAGCCGTAACTCCTATTATTGAAGAAAATGCCACAACCAACATGTCCTGCACTTTTTGATCCATCCGTGAATACAGGCGTATAAGAAGAATACTGAGAGCGATGTGAATAAAAAAGCTGTTGAAAAATCGTAGGAGTTGTGTCCGATTTCCGAAACTGAACAAAGTTATTAATTATAGATATCTGTGGATCAAACCAAGGTGGATGTAAAAGCAAGTCCGTTTTAATGAAACGGACACCACATAGGTCTGTCAAGGAAAGATCACTTTTAATACGAGTGAGAAAAGTTTGGATGCTATGAGAGCGAGCATCATACAATCTCTTTAATGCAGGAGTAAAAGCCAAGGAACGTAAAGGGTGTTGTCGGTCAGACATGACCTTTGCGTAGTAATTGAGAGACAGCTGCATTTGTCTCAGGTCTAAAGGCAGTTGTTGACAAATGGCATAAATACTCTGGACGGGTGATGTGCGGAATGCGCCTGAACAGACTCTCAAAGCAGAGTGATGCACAGTGTCCAATCTGCGTAAAACTGAAGATCTAGCAGATCCATACACAACACTACCGTAGTCAATACGAGATAAAATAAGTGCTTGATAGACTCGAAGGAGTGACAAGCGATCAGCACCCCAAGATGTATTTGAAAGCACCTTGAGGATATTAAGCGATCGCTCGCACTTCTTCCGCAAATATAAAACATGCGGAAGAAAAGTCAACTTTCGGTCAAACAAAATACCAAGAAATTTGATCTCTTTGACTACCGGTATTTGTAAGTTGTTTAGTATGATAACAGGATCATTGTGAAGGCTAGTCTTCCTGCAGAAATGGACACAGCAGCTCTTGCTAGGAGATAGTGTGAAGCCATTCTCTGCACACCATGCAGCTATTTTATTAACAGATGTTTGTAGTTGTCTCTCAATTAAACGCATGTTTGATCCTTGGCAAGATATTTGCAGGTCATCCACATACATAGTGCCATGAATTGAAGGTGATAAAAGATGAAGGATGTGAGTAATGTATAAATTAAAAATAGTGACACTTAAAATAGAGCCTTGGGGTACACCCTCGGCTTGAATAAAAGTATTGGATGTAGAGCTTCCAATACGAACTTTAAAAATACGGGAGCGTAAGAAATTCTGCAGGAATATCGGGAGATTACCCCGAAAGCCAAAATCATATAATTTACGGAGAATACCGTATCGCCACGTACGGTCGTATGCCTTCTCGATGTCGAAGAAGATGGAAACCAGATGGTTTCTCCGCACGAATGCGTTGCGGATTTGGGTTTCCAAATAAGTTATGTTATCTAGAGTGGATCTCCCTTTACGGAAGCCACTCTGATTTACATGTATACATTTATTTTCTTCTAAGACATATACGAGACGGGCGTTGACCATACGTTCGAGAGTCTTACAAAGGCAGCTCGTCAGAGCTATAGGTCTGTAATTTGAAGGTTCTGAAGGATCCTTACCATGCTTTAGGACCGGAATAACTATTGCTTCTCTCCAAAGAGTTGGAAATTCATTTTCAGTCCAGATCCTATTGAACAAAAGCAATAAGTTCGATAGGGAGTCTGGACTTAAATGTTGAAGCATAAGGTAGCTAATTCCATCAGGTCCTGGACTGGTATTATTGGCCTGCTGTAAAGCTTTCTTCAATTCTAACATCCGAAATTTGCAGTTGCAGGGTAAGTCTTGTCCAAGGTTGAAACGAATTGGTGTTCGCTCAGCACGACTCTTAATCCTTAAAAACAAAGGACTGTAAGAGTCGGAGCTTGAGACACTAGCAAAACTTTCACCAAGGACGTTAGCTATTTCCTTCGGAGAAGAATGTATAGCAGCTCCGGTTTTTAAAATGGGAATGGGAAATTCCCTGTAAATTCCATTGGCTGCTTTTACTCTTCTCCACAACTGCTTACTGGATGTTGAAGATGTTATCGAAGAAACATAGCAGGACCAGGATTCCTTCTTACTTCTACGACGAGCTCTACGAGCTATTGCTTTTGCTCTCTTGAAGGCAATAAGATTCTCCGTTGTGGGGTATCTCCAAAACAACCCCCATAACTTCCTCTGTTTCTTGTAAGTATTTTGACATTCTTTATTCCACCATGGTTTACACCGCCTGTGTGTTTTGGAGGAACTCTTAGGGATTGCAGTATCAGCTGCACATATAATTGTCTCAGTGACCTTTTGAACGGCCTCATTTATATTTTGGATCATGACCATTGTAGAATCAACAACTGCCAAATGTGTAAACAGCGTCCAATCTGCCCGACTGTACACGTAAGTAGGTACACGTTGCTGCACACTACTACCTCCAATCTGGGAGATGACAAGAGGAAAATGATCGCTTTTGTGCAGATCATTTCCTACTGTTAAATTCAACAATGGCAGAAGTGAAGGAGAACAAATGGCCAGATCGAGAGAATGAAATGTTCTTGTGGGTGTGTGGAAATATGTTTTCTCGTCGGTATTGATCAGACAGAGGCAATTATCAGAAATAAATTGCTCTATCTGACGACCGCGAGAATTAGTATCATCACTTCCCCACAGAGAATTATGTCCGTTAAAGTCACCTACTAACAGAAACGGTGTAGGCAGCTGATCAACTAATTTATCAAGTTCTTCTTGGCGGATGACATCATGTGGTGGTAAATACAAACTACAGACTGTAATCAAACAAGTTGTGTTAATTCTAACAGCTACAGCCTGTAGAGTTGTATTGATTGGATGGACAGTGCTGGGAAAATTATTGGACGTTAATATACAAACACCTCCAGACACTGCACCATCGTCACCATAGTCTTTCCTAAAGCATTTAAACCCACGCAGAGTAATGTCGTTTGTAGACTTCAGGAAAGTTTCCTGAAGAGCTACGACTGCGGGGTTATGGTCTGACATTAAAGACTTGATGTCATCAAGATGGGAACGCAAACCATGGCAGTTCCATGAAACAAAGGAAGTTATTATTTAATTTGAAAAGCTCCTCTCCCGGAGCTGGAAGGCATATCATCTGACATCTCCTCGAACGATATGTCATCGTCCGAGGGATGGAGAGAAACTGCGTCAGCTACAAGGGAGTAGGCTTTACGGGTGGATAACGAGGACTTAGAAATGCCCTCTTTTGAAGATTTTAGTTTGTAAGCCTTCATGGCTTTTGATTTTGCCATTGGAACTTTTCTTTTAATAGTATTTAAATTGGAGGTTTTTGTTTTGGTAATCAGACTTTGGGGTAATGACTGAGAGGTTATTTCTGAATCTGTTTGTGTGCTGCTGGATTTACAGATTTTCTTGGCGGCGGTTGCATAACTAACTCCAGCTTGTGGAGTTCGTGAAGTAACTATTTTTCTGGCCTCAGGGTAAGAGATTTTTTGGTTAATCTTAACCGTGGCAATTTCTTTTTCAAGTATCCAGTGTGGACAACTTCGAGAGTAGGAGGGGTGGTCACCATGGCAGTTGACACACCTTTCCTTCGCATTTCAGTTCATGCTATCGTGGTCAACCACCGGGCATCGAGCGCAGGTGACTTTACCCCTGCAAGCACTCTTCGAGTGTCCGAAACGCTGGCACTGAAAACATCTCAGTGGGTTTGGAATGTACGGCCTGACGGGTAGATTCAAATATGCTGCTTTGATATATTTTGGAAGGTCCGGAGTCGCAAAAGTCAGAATGAGATGTTTAGTTTCAATTAACTTTCCATCCCTTCTGACTTGAATGCGTTTAACCTCACAGACCTTTTGATCTTGCAGATTTTCTAGAATCTCCGCCGTCGGAGTATTCAACAAATCCCTAGCTGAGATGACGCCACGTGAAAAATTAAGATTATTATGAGGCACAACAGTCACTTCAAAATTTGCCAAATATTGCATATTTGCAATAATGGCTGCTTGGGTATGTGATGCAACCTCCACCAATAAATCACCAGAGCGCTTTTTCTGGATATTTTTAACCTCTCCGACTGCTGCCGATATTCCCTTTGAAATCAGAAAAGGAGAAACACATGAAAAAGTGCTCTCTTTTCTTTTAATTATATAAAATTTAGCAATAACATTTTTCAAAACTTGCTCCCGCGGGAGAAAAGATAAATTTGAAGTATCCATAATAATTATATAAAATTTCGGGACCTGACCGCATTACCCACCACCGAGTCCAACAAGGGGATGCAGACCAGGTGCATCAGTGCTAGCCAGATCCTATACGCTCTCAGTACATCCCTGTGATGGCCTCCACCCTTAACGAGTCATCCAGAAGATGTACCGATCGCTTGATCCATAAAGCCGATTGATGTGCTGAGGACCACAGCACACCTCCCGTTTACATGAAGCAGAGGCCAAAGTAATGTGTTGGTCTCTGGGGGCCTCAATTACCAGGACCCTCCTTTCCAGGGACACGGGTCTCCACGCACGGCAAACACGTGGGTGATTTAGTCCCCAAGAGTAGCTATTAGCAACAGAGCGGCGACAGCTGCTCAAGGGGAGCCCTCAACCTCCTCAGAGGCAACCACATTGAGGGATTGTTTGATTGATTGGTTGATTTTAATGGCGCAAGGTCCAAATATGGACAAGCTGCGCCAGACATCAGTTTGAAATTAATCTCTTTTCTTTAGTCCATTAAAAACTTAAAAATACAAACTTTTAAAATAAAAATATGCATATTTATAGTAATTAAAATACTTGTGATGAAATTATTTTAAAAGTTGATAAAATGAATAAAATTAAAACTTATGATTAAAATATTTATAAATTTAGATAAAATGAATAAAATGAATAGCTTTTAAAAACGCAAAAAGATTGCGATGGGGTGGTTCCCCTAGCAAGTCTTGTAATGTTAAAATATCACTGTTAAAAAATATGATGCGAAAACGGTTAAAATCTGGACAAACAATTAAAATATGATGCACTGAGTATGGTTCATCACACGTTTCACACCAAGGATTTAAATCACTCAAGAAGAGATGTTTGTGGGTGAAACGCGTGTGACCAATACGAAGGCGAGTCAGTCTGACATTTGCGCTTCGTACAGGTAAAACATGTAATGGGATAATAAATGAAAATATGGAATGGAGTTTGTTGCTGACTTGCATGTTCCAAGATTCCTGCCAGAGAGAATTTACAAAATGTTTTAATCCTTTTCTCACATCTATTGATGGAACTGAAGGCAGAATAGAAGTGGATGCAGATCTCGCAGCCGCATCAGCCTTCTCATTACCATCTATTCCTATGTGGCTTGGTATCCAGCAAAACAGTACCTCGAAACTATTTCGAGAGATTGAATCAAGCAATTTGAAAATTTTCGACACGACTGGATGGCAAGTATAATTACAATTTTTCAAGGCTTCTAAAACACTCTTACTGTCAGTATGGATGCAATATTTATGTACATTTTTGGTTCTCACATACTGAAGTGCACGGTATATAGCCATGGCTTCAGCAGTGAAAATGGAGCAGGATTTGTGAAGGCTGAAACTGAAGGAGGTATTGTCAACATACACTCCACAGCCAACGTGCCCCGCAGTTTTGGATCCATCAGTGTAGATGGGAGTGTACATAGCATACTGACAGCGATGAGATGCATAAAGCTGTTGAAAAATTGCAGGAGTTGTGTCCGACTTTTTATAGTTTTCAAAGGCATTGAGTACTGTAATGCGTGGATCATACCAAGGAGGGTGTACGAAAAAGTCTATAGACTCAATGCGGACATCACATAGGTCAGTTAGCAAAAGGTAGGATTTAACACGCGCGAGAAAAGGTTGAATGCTTGATGGTCTAGCATTATATAATCTCGTAAATGCGGCATTTGGAATCGTAGAATGTAAGGGATGATGAGGTGAGGACATAATCTTTGAATAATAACTAAAAGACAGTTGCATCCGCCGCAGGTCTAATGGTAATTGTTGGCAGATTACATATAGACTCTGGACGCGTGAAGTGCGAAATGCACCTGAGCATATTCTTAAAGCAGAGTGATGAATTGTGTCCAATCTGCGTAAAACGGAAGATCTAGCTGATCCGTACGCAACACAACCGTAGTCAATGCGAAATAAAATTACAGAGTTGTAAATACGAAGGAGTGATGTGCGATCTGCACCCCAAGATGTATTTGAAAGCACCTTGAGGATATTGAGCAGTCGCTGACATTTCTTCCGCAGATGTAACACATGCGGAAGGGAAGTTAATTTTTTGTCTAAAATCACCCCAAGAAATTTTATCTCATTGACCACAGGGATAGGTCTACCGCTTATGTGCAGTACAGGATCATGGTGAAAACTAGTTTCCCTGCAGAAATGAACACAGCAACTCTTACTCGGAGATATGCTGAGGCCATTTTGTTCACACCAATCAGTGAGATTATTTACAGCTGTTTGCAATTGTCTTTCAATTATATTCATGTTTGATCCTTGATATGAAATTTGCAAGTCGTTAACATATAAATTACTATGAACAGAAGGTGATAATTGATGAAGTATGTTGCTGATGAAAAGGTTAAAAATGGTCACGCTTAAAACGCTGCCTTGAGGAACACCCTCAGCTTGGATAAAAGTATTGGAAAGTGTATTTCCAATACGCACTCTGAAAAGCCGGAGGGCTAGAAAGTTCTTTGTGAAAATGGGAAGATTACCCTTAAAGCCAAGATGGTACATAGTACGGAGAATGCCATAGCGCCACGTACGATCATATGCTTTCTCTATATCAAAGAAAATTGCAACAAGGTGGTTTCTCCTTACAAAAGCATTTCGAATGTGGGATTCCAGATCTATTATATTATCAATAGCGGATCGACCTTTTCGAAAGCCACTTTGATGAGGAGGAATGCAATTATTCTTCTCTAAGATGTAAGTGAGTCTAGCACTGACCATACGCTCAAAAGTTTTGCATAGGCAACTCGTAAGAGTTATTGGACGATAACTCCTAGGGTCAGAGGAATCTTTGCCCGGTTTCAAAATAGGAATAACTATCGCTTCTCTCCACGAAATGGGATATGCATGTTCCGTCCAGATTCTGTTAAACAATACAAGTATGTTCAATAAAGAATCTGGATGTAAATGACGAAGGATTTGATAAGAGATTCCATCAGGTCCGGGACTGGTGTCGTTTGCCTGGTGTAAGGCAGTCTTCAATTCTGACATTCCAAAAGCACAATTGTACGGTAGATTACTGCGATCAGTGAAACGTAGAAGAGTCCGCTCAGCTATTCTTTTAGACCTTTGAAAAGCGGGACTATAGGAATCAGAGCTGAACACACTAGCAAAGGTTTCTCCGATGACATTGGCAATGTCTACCGTTGAGGAATGCACAGCAGCTCCAGTTTTTAAAACAGGAATGGAACAATCCTGATAAATACCATTGGCTGCTTTCACTTTCCTCCACAATTGTTTGCTGGATGTCGATGATGTAATCGAAGACACGTAAAGAATCCAAGATTCTCTTTGACTCTGGCGTCTTACTCTACGAGCTTGGGCTTTGGCTTTTTTAAAAGCAATAAGGTTCTCCGTAGTAGGGTATCTTCGGAAAATATTCCATTGCTTCCTTTGTTTCTTGTAGGATAGTCGGCACTCTTCATTCGACCATGGTTTCATAAGCTTACGTGGGATAGAAGAACTTTTAGGAATAGCAACATAAGCAGCTTTGATTATTGTGTCAGCGACATATTCAACGGCTTCATTAATAGCATCAATCTTAACTCTTGTTTCCGTAATTGTAGCCAATTGCGTGAAAAGAACCCAATCGGCTCGACTGTACACGTAATTCGGTGGCCTATGGCACACATTATTACCTCCAGTCTGAGTCACGATAAGAGGGAAATGATCGCTGTTGAAAAGGTCATTTCCAACAGTGAAATTCAGCAACGGCAGAAGTGACTGAGAACAAATAGCTAAGTCAAGAGAGTGAAATGTCCTTGTAGGTTCGTGGAAATAAGTCTTCTCGTCGGTATTTAGCAGACAGAGAGAGTTATCAGATATGAACTGCTCAATCTGACGACCGCGAGAATTCGTATCATCACTACCCCACAAAGGACTATGGCCGTTAAAATCGCCCAACAATAAAAATGGAGCTGGGAGTTGATCAGCTAAGTCATTTAGTTCCTCTGCTTGAATGATGTCATTGGGTGGTAAATAAAAGCTACAGATTGTGATTAGACAAGTGGTATGAATTTGGATAGCAACAGCCTGCAGGGCAGTGCGTAGCTGGTGTGCTGTACTAGGGCATTTGTTTGATGTGAATATACAAACTCCACCACTAGCAGCAGCATTACCATCATAATCTTTTCTGTAGCATTTAAATCCACGTATTTTAGATGCAATAGTGGGCTTCAGGAATGTTTCCTGGAGAGCCACACATACAGGATTGTAGTAGGAGATGATGGATTTGACATCATCAATTCGAGGCCGGAAACTACGACAATTCCATGAAACAAAGGAAGTCATTAATGGAATATAATCTAACCATTATCACTGTTACTTATTGTCATCTCAGATGAATCGTCTAAGCTAAACTCATCATCTGAGGGATGCAGTTTAACAGTATCTGCATCCAAAGCATGAAGGGCTTTTTTTGTAGTTAGGGAAGGCATGCGATGGCCTTCTTTGGAAAGTTTTAATTTTCGAGCTTTTAGGGCTTTTGATTTCGCGGACATTTTGGTAAATGTAGGTATAGGCTTGTTAACTTTTGTAACCTGTGAGGGTAAACAAGCTGGAGGACATGGACCTGTTTCTGTTTGGGTACTACAAGACCTAGTGACCTTTTTGGTTGCAGCTGCATAGCTAACACCAGCTACTGGAGTCCGTGAAGTTACTAATCGTCGAGCCTCTGGATATGATATATTGTTTTAAATTTTCAGGGTGGTAATTTCTTTTTCCACCTGCCAAACTGGACAAGTTCGTGAATAAGAGGTGTGATGACCTTGGCAATTGACGCAAACTTCTTTAGCATTGCAGGTTAGACTGTCATGGCCAACGACAGAACAACGGGCGCAAGTTAGTTTACCCCTGCAAGCTATTTTAGAATGCCCAAAACGTTGGCATTGGAAACATCTGAGAGGACTTGGAATATACGGCCGAACAGAACACCTCAAATAAGCTACTTTAATATACTCAGGTAAGTCTGGAGTCGCGAATGTCAAAATAAGATGTTTTGTATTTAAGACAATACCATCTCTCTTGATCGTAATTCGTTTGACAGCACAGACTTTCTGGTTTTGTAGATTTTCAAGTATTTCGTCAGTCGGCGTGTGGAAAAAGTCCTCCGCAGAAATAACTCCTCGAGAGAAATTTAAATTTCCGTGAGGCTCGACGGTAACAGCTATGTCACCTATTGTCTTCAAACTTTGCATCAGGATGGACTGCTTTTCGGATGCAGTTTCGATCAATAGGACACCAGATCTTAGTTTTTTTATAGATTTTACTTCCCCAAGGTTCGAAGTAATAGCCTTTTCAATAAGAAAAGGGGAAACAGATTCAAAAGAATCTCCAATTCTTTTTACAATAAAATATTTTGCTCTGCATAGAATCATTTGTTGCTCCCGCGGGAGTGAGGAGAAAGTTTTTTGTTCCATATAGGATTATACAAAATTCGGGGACCGACGGCACCACCCACCACGGAGTCCTACAAGGGGATGCAAATCAACTGCACCAGTGCTAGCCAGTCCCTATACGCTCACAATACATCTCTGAAGTGGTCTCCACCCTTAACGAGTCACCCAGTAGATGTACCCCCTCAGGGGGTTTACTTTCTTTAAGTAAACACGGGTGTCACAATCCCGAGGTACCCCAGTGATCTGTCCTCTTCTCTTTTTTTCTTCTCTCCTCTTTTCTTCTACTTTTTCTTCATTTTCTCCCTCATTGTGGTTGCCTCTTACGAGGTTGAGGGCTCCCCTTGAGCAGCTTTCGCCGCTCTGTTGCTATTAGCTACTCTTGGGGATTAAATCACCCACGTGTTTGCCGTGCGTGGAGACCCGTGTCCCTGGAAAGGAGGGTCCTGGTAATTGAGGCCCCCAGAGACCAACACATTACTTTGGCCTCTGCTTCAGGTAAACGGGAGGTGTGTTGTGGTCCTCAGCACATCAATCGGCTCTATGGATCAAGCGATCGGTACATCTGCTGGATGACTCGTTAAGGGTGGAGGCCATCACAGGGATGTACTGAGAGCGTATAGGATCTGGCTAGCACTGGTGCAGCTGGTCTGCATCCCCTTGTTGGACTCGGTGGTGGGTGGTGCGGTCAGGTCCCGAAATTTTAAAAACTATACATGGATAAACAAAAATTTTCTCTCCTGCGGGAGCAACATTTACAAACAAAAAATATAAAATTTTTTATTGTGAAAAGGAAGGAGGGCACATTTTCCTCTGTGTCCCCTTTTCTTATTTCTAAAGGAATATCGGGTTATGTAGGGGAAGTGCAAAAGATACAGAAAATGCGCTCTGGAGACCTTCTAGTCGAGGTTGCATCGGAAAAGCAAGCGATTGCAATTTCAAACATGAAGTCATTAGGAAACATGGAAATTACTGTCGCGCCTCACGGAAATCTAAATTTTTCTCGTGGTGTTGTATCATCCAGTGATTTGTTAACTACGCCGACGGATGAGATTCTTGAAAATCTCGAATGCCAGAAGGTCTGTGACGTTAAACGCATAACAGTCAGAAGAGATGGAAAGATCATAGATACTAAACATCTCATTCTGACTTTTGCGACGCCAGACCTTCCACAGCAAATTAAAGCGGCTTACATGAATTTATCCGTTCGGCCATACATACCAAATCCACTGCGATGCTTCCAGTGCCAGCGCTTTGGACACTCGAAGAGTGCTTGCAGGGGCAAACTTACCTGCGCTCGCTGCGCGTTAGTTGGCCATGATAGCTCAACCTGCACAGCGAAGGAGGTTTGTGTCAACTGTCACGGTGACCATCCCTCCTACTCTCGAAGTTGTCCACAATGGTTACTAGAGAAGGAAATCACCACGATTAAAATAAACAACAAATGTTCCTATCCTGAGGCACGACGCATTGTTTCCTCTCGTACATCACAAACTGGAATCAGTTATGCAACTGCGGCTAGAAAGGTTTTAAAAACCAGTAGCACTCAAACTGAAGAATTTGCTATTTCCCCAGTAAAATTACCCCAATTATCTGAAAAGCCAAAATTTAAAAAAACTCCGACATTTTCAAAGAAAGCTCCTTTCGCAAAATCTAAAGCGGAGAAAGCTTTGAAATTAAAAATTTCAAAACAACTAAAAAATTCATCTATCTCCACCCAAAACGCTTTCTCCTGCTTGGAGACTGACGCGGTGTCCTTATATCCCTCGGACGATGATGTATCGTTCGAGGAGCCGACAGATGACCCGCCTTCCAGCTCCGAAAAAGGAGCTCTACAATTTAAAAAATAACTTCCTTTGTTTCTTGGAACTGCCATGGTTTGCGCTCACATCTTGATGACATCAAGTCTCTGTTATCAGTATATAATCCCGCATGTTTGGCACTTCAGGAAACTTTCCTGAAGTCCAACAATACTATTAATATGCGTGGATTTAATTGTTTTAGAAGAGACTGTGGTGACGATGGTGCAGTGTCTGGTGGTGTTTGCATATTATCATCCAATAACTATCCCAGCACTGTCCATCCAATCAATACAACTCTACAGGCTGTAGCTGTAAGAATACATACAACCTGCTTAATTACAGTCTGTAGTCTGTATTTGCCACCACATGATGTCATCCGCCAAGAAGAACTCGATGCATTAGTGGATCAGCTGCCTATACCATTTTTGTTAGTAGGTGACTTTAACGGACATAATTCTCTGTGGGGAGGTGATGATACTAATTCTCGCGGTCGTCAGATAGAGCAATTTATTTCTGATAATTGCCTCTGTCTGATCAATACCGACGAGAAGACATATTTCCACCTACCCACAAGAACATTTCATTCCCTCGATCTCGCCATTTGTTCACCTTCACTTCTACCATTGTTGAATTTAACAGTAGGGAATGATCTGCATAATAGCGATCATTTCCCACTTGTCATCTCCCAGACTGGAGGTACTAGTGTAGGACAACGTCTACCTACGTACGTGTACAGTCGGGCAGATTGGACGTTATTTACACAATTGGCAGTTGTAGATGATAGAATGGTTATGATCGAGGATATTGATAATGCCGTATATAAAGTCACTGAAACAATTATAAGTGCAGCTGATAGAGCAATACCTAAGAGTTCTTCTAAACCTAAAAGGCGTTGCAAACCTTGGTGGAACAAGGAATGTGAACTAACTTATAGAAAACAGAGGAAGTTATGGGGGTTATTTCGGAGATACCCCTCGACGGAGAATCTTATTGCCTTTAAGAGAGCAAAAGCTTTAGCTCGCAGAGCTCGTCGTCGAAGTCAGAAGGAATCCTGGTCTCGCTATGTCTCCTCAATCACATCTTCCACATCCAGTAAGCAGTTATGGAGAAAAGTGAAAGCAGCCAATGGTATCTATTCGGAATTTTCAATTCCCGTATTGAAAACCAGAGCTGCTATATACTCTTCTCCTATTGACATTGCTAACGTCTTTGGTGAAACATTTGCTAGTGTCTCAAGCTCCGACAATTATAGTCCTTCGTTTTTAAGGACTAAAATTCGAGCTGAGCAAATGCCAATTCGTTTAAACCATAGACAAGCTTTGCCATACAACTGCGAATTTCGGATGTTGGAATTGAAGCGAGCATTACAGCA
>JAPDSC010009997.1:0-49282 GCA_026290005.1 Latrodectus geometricus | reverse complement strand
AAATGAGTAAAATTTTGAATGCATAAAAGAGAGGTTAGTATGCCATAAACTATATATTTGGTTATTTGTGAATAGGAATTTAAAATTGCTGTAGATTATAACTATAGAAAAATATTGTTCACTGTTTTTGAAACAAAATTAAGTTTTTACCTGCTAAAGACGTACAGGAAGATGACTTAGAAGATCTTGCTTCAGAATAACCTTCTGCAAAAATGTAATAAAACATATATTTTAGAATCTAGTTTAAATTCGTTTTCGATAATAAATATTTTAAATTTTTCTTAACTTTATGAAAATGAAAATAAGAGTTTCGCTATACTTAAAAAAAACATTTATTCTTTGTAATTTTAAAATCATATTGTTTGTAGCAATTTTAATTGTAAGATTTTTATGCATATTTGAATTTAATTTCTATATTTCAAACAATTAAAATGTATGATTTTTATATGTTCTATTCCGTTAATATAATTATGATAGAAAAATAATATTAGAATGTAAATGCATAGTTTTCACTATTGCTGAAATATAAAATCCCTTCAAATACAAGGAATAGAAATACTTAATGTCAGAGAGAAATATATAGTATTAAAACTTCAATATTCATATTTATTGATATAAAATGATGTCTTTATTTTTTCTGATAACAGTAAAATAATGAAATCCTTAAAAAGGATTATTTTCATAAGATAAAATTATTGCAAATTTTAAAAAGTTATGTTTTATATTTGAATTTAAAACAGCATAAAAATCTTGAAGAAATTTTCAAACAATTATTTCTAAACGATACATAAATGTTTTTATTATAAATTATAGATGAAAAGAAATAGTTCTTAAATTGGTAAACACAATAAATACAATTTTACATGTTTTCCCACAAGTTTGCCAGTTTTTTTTATTTGAAAGATTCTTGGTTAATAAAGCAATTAAAAATTGCGATTTTGATTAGTTTTAGAACTATTTTTTAATAAATTGTTCATAGCATTTACTTTTTATCATATCATTTTGTTGTGAAAATTACTTTTGTAAGCAAACTTTCTTATAACCAAGACACTATTCTAAACATCTAATTTTTTTCACTTTTCTAATTTTATTTTTTGAATACATAAAAAAAGATATCTTATAAAATGTAAGATAAGCAATTATTAATTTCTCAGTTTGCAAATTTTTAAATAAATTATTAGTTTCTGAAAGAATTAATATACATTATCTTAATTGTCTTAATAGAACAAAGATCGCTTGGTAGCTAAAAATAACTAACATGCAATTACCTAAAATATTTATTGAGCATATTCAGACACAGCAAAATTCAAGCTCTATAATTGCTTTAATTTATCAAAATAATTTCAATTCATTTTCATTTATGATTTTAAGTTAAACTTTAGCCTTAAAATTATTAGAAAAAAGAATTACTATACCATAATTTAAAAAACAAACTTGAAAACTTGATTATTATTTGCTTAAACTTGGCAGCTTACTACCACAATAACTTTCAACTACAGCAAAGCATACTTAACTTGTAAAAAGTATTTTCTATGAAAATTTTATTACAAAATGTAATTATTTGTTGAACAATTTTTTTACAACGTGAATATTTACAAAACACAATTATTCATTATATTAACCAAAAAAGTCATTTAAAAATTAGTTTAATTCTCTAGTAATAATAATAAGCATGTTATTTTTATCTGAGAGAAAAGTGTTCATATTTCATGCTAATAAAGAAGTTATTTCTACAGAAACGGAAATATGAAAATGATAAAATAACTATTTTTAGGAAAAATAAGCATTAAACCAGGACCCTTAAAATTAACAAGTAACAGGACTCTAAAATTTACGCTACAAATAAATTTCCTTTGTATCATAACGTGAGAAAATTTTTTATTTGAAATTATAAAGGTGATACCTACCCCCTTGTCCTCTTTCTTTGGTGATATCTCTGGTGGGGATTTGCTGAGACTGGGAGGGGGGTCGAAGAGGTGCAGATAAAGCTTTCTGAACTAATCCTGTAAGGCTGGCTAACTGGCGTTCCATGTGTTCCACACGAAGCCTGTAGAAATTAAAATCCCTTTGTCATTTGATATTTTGAAATAAATTACTTTGGGAGGTATAGCATAATAAATTATGTAAATTTAAATTATGCAATATAAATTCACAGATTATATCCTAAAAAAGTTTTGAATTTCGTTGTGGCTATCATACACCGCAGCGCATAATCTGATAAAAAACATTCTAAATTAGAAAAGTTTACAAGAAAGGTTTGAAAGAAATGCAATTTGTGTTTCATAAAATGGATAACTAGTAGTGTTATGACACCGCAGACTTATTTCAACTATAATCGGCTTTGTCCAAGTTCAAAAACATTTCAGTTCTTCGGAAAGATATTACAGTTGCAATTGGCAAACATTATTTCGCATTTTGTCTTGACGTGAGTCATTTTGTTCTGAAAATATTCAAATTCGTATATCGTCTTAAGAAAGCAAAACCGTTTAAGTTACACAGCATATATTAAATTAAAAGCTATAGGGAAGGCCTATAAAAAATGGTGACAAACGTGTTAAATTTCAAGTGAAAAACAAAGCATGCGTGGTATAAAAGAAAAAATGTATCCAATGAGCAGTTCGAAAATAATCCATTTTTTTCATTTTTAATAATCAATTTTTAATAATACAAATATATTTTATGTAAAATATGTTTAACCGTTCGTTTTAAAAGTTATTAGAAACTAAAAATCGATAAGTTTTACTACAATCATCTCGGAGTTATCGCTCTTGACAAATCTCGTGTTTTCACATCAGCTTATCTCACTTTGCGATGCATTGGTTGCAAAAAGATCTTTTTCGTAATAAATATTTTTCTCTGTACAATTATTTTTAATCATACTGAACATTTTATATTTTATGTTACATCCACATTATTAGCAGTACATATTTTCGACTATTCGGAGAAAAATTTGCCGTGAATTATCCTCCGTTACGGATAACGCGACGCTTTTTTTTTTCTTTTACCCGCAGCGGCAGTCTATATACAGAAAAATGCGGTATATATAAAATTAATCATAAAATGAATTGACAAAAATTAAATTGTGAAATCAATTCTTAGATTTGATTTTTTTTAAAAATGGTGGGCACTGGGTAATTAATCTCTTTGCCAGAACAGGTCAGAAATTACCCATTTATCAATGCCTATCGTGCATCTGTGAACCAAATCAAGGAGGCGAGTAGTATTATCCACCACACACCATCACAAATCTGTTTCTAGGGAGGGCCACATTCATACATCATCTCAGGAAAGGACAATAAACATAGAGAAAGAAAGATAAAGTACATCCATGTCCGGACAGGGATTCAAACCCAGGTCCTCCCCATCGGTAGTCAGGTATGCTGACCACTCGACAGAATAGGTGGCTAATTCTTATATTTGAGAGAGTGCTTATTTCTACTGCATTATAATATACATTTATTTGTATAACGATTATTCTACAGTAAATGCTTCAATATAAAATTTTCTTTCTGTAACTTTTATTGGTAAATAATATTTTTTCAAGAATACTATTTGTAATTCATGAGTAAAATTTAATATTAGCTTAATATAAGACAGAATATAAATGAAACTCAAAGCAAAAGTGACAGAAGTAAAAAAAATGTACAGGAAGACAAATGTGTTCCTTTAGCACCAAAAGTTTTAAATTTTAACTAAAACTATTTTCCGAAGTTATAGTTGATTGATTTTTAAGTATTGATTCCACTTTCTCAAGCCACTCAACTTGCAAAGAAAAGCAATAATCCAATTATCGATTTGTGTGAAATTTAGAGCAGTGGATTTCAAAGAGAATGCAAATTGTAAATCAATAAAAGATATAAGATATGTGATATTTCATGGTGTGATTGATAATCACATATTGCAAAGTGCATTTGCAGTTTAACATGCATTACATGATAATACACCTAAGAAAATTTAGTAGAAACTGTGGAATTAAGAATGATATATATACATATGTTACTTTGTTTGTTATAAAAAGTATTGTTTTTTTACAGATTCAAATAAACATATATGGTTCATGCTGGAGACATTATGATATTATGGATTTATGATATCTCAAAAGTGTCTCTGTAAAGTGCAATTTGGAATAGATAAATAGGAATAGGTGATTTGTTCAAGTTAATATAAATATCATAAATAGCGTAACATGACACAAATTATGTAATATATACACAACTATGGTTTCTGAAAGAGTATTGAACTGAATGTTTTTAATATAAATTATATCTAGATCTATCTCAATCACTCAGGATTATATGTATCAAGATAAGAAAATCTTTGTTCTTCTGATGCAGTATTTTGAATTGAAATTGAATTATTTTTTATAAGAGATTCCATAGATTTCTTGTTATACTGCCAAAATATACTTCTCAGTAAAATCAATGTTACATTATAACTATGGTTTCCTACAAGAAAAAGCAATAAAACTTACGAAACAATGCATAGATGAAGGTTGACATAAAATTCGTTTAGTTTTTTATCAAATATAAAGTAAAAATTTTTATTTAAATTAGAGTTAATTAATTTTTTTAATACTTTCATGTAATAGACATCAAAAATATTTATAAGATGCATATGTATCCAGATTATTAGGAAAAGAAATTCCTGAGTATTTTGCAGAATTTAATGACAAAATATTGACTCCACAATAATATTTTTGATTGGTTAATATTTTTTGATATCTTATTAAGAAAATATAATAAGAGTTAGTAATTTTTAATTGTTATTATAGGAGACAGTGCAAAAATGTTCCGCTCTACCTGTTGAGGGTACTAGTTACCGACCTTGCTTCTTCGTCAACGACAGGCGTCACAGATCCCGATCTTGTTCCATATATTCTCTCGGTGCCGCTGTAGTAAGGTTCCTCGTACGGTGAAATTGGGGCGGCGGCGGCGGCTGCTGCAGCGGCGAAAGCCCTCGCAGGTTCGTAGCGCCTTTCGGGCGAAGACAAGTACCCGCCTCCTGCTTCAAAGCTCTTTCTATAGGTAGGCTCATAGTGCCTCTCCGGGGATACAGTGTAGATAGGCTGCGCCCCCGCAGAGTAGGGCCGCTCAGGGGGTGGCCGATAACTGCCTTGGGGCTCGTGCCGCCGTTCAGGGCCATAACGAGGATACGGTGGCACTCTAGATTCTGAAATGAAAACAATATTAACTGTGTTTTGGTAGTATATATTAATCTCTTTTTTTTAATGAGGTTTAAACTATTTTATAACTTTGGAAACCTTTGTAACGATAAAAATTTTAGAACAGATTCTTTTTTTGCAATACGTGTATATAATGTCGAAGAACTGGTACCTGCAGTACGTTATCATTACAGTATACAAGAGACAGCAAGACAAGAATTTAAAAACATTTTTCGTAATAATAGCAAAGTTTGCAATATAATTTGAATGACAAAAGTGACGATGACAAATTTTAAAATTATCATAACTATATAGCTTCTTATTGTCATATGTTTAGGTGTGTGTATTTAATCACAACGTAATTATAATTTTTTATTCAGGATATATAAATAAAATTATCTAAGATATTAAGATTATCTTAAATTATCTTAAGAAAATCTTAAATTATCTTAAGATAATCTTAAAATTATCTGAGGATATAAATTGAAGAAAACATTTCATCTAAATAAATACTTTTAAGTTAACTCAGTTCCATATTTCTAAATATTCTAATGAGGACAATTAATAAGAACAAAAAGAATTTATCAACTTAACATTTGAGATAGAATTTTCAGTGATCAAAATTATAATTATCCTTAAGTAATATTAAACAAATTTTATTATAAAACAATTATTAAAGTGTAATATTCTAAGTAAGTACACGTCACATATTGCTAACATATGTCAAATAATTTAAATCTAAAATAATACGCATTCATAAACTATTTCTAAAATGCAATACTAGAAAAAAATTATAAAGAAAATTTATATTTTAAGCTTTGAAGAAAATCAGAATTTTCAGAAGGACTTAGAAAAAAGTTGGTCTTTACTCAACAAGCTCCATAAAATTTAAAAATTTATAATTCGTACAAATTTAATTTGTACACTAATAACCATTATATCTAGATAGTTAAATACATCAGGGGTATTCTGGTACCATTTCATTCGATACCAACAGTATAAATACATTGCAAAATAAATATTACATCTACAAAACAAATCTTCACAATGACAATAATGTAAATAACAAAATAAGAGAACAACGCAGTAGTTTCCCTTTTCTCTTTTTATGACGCCGAATTCAGCTATAAATGTATCCAATGAAATTGATGAAGAGTGAAAAGAAACTGGATTATGAAAAAAGTCATAAAACGCAATACAATTGTGATGAATAGGAAGTTAGTGTTATCAAGTTGAATGAAATACTTCACTCTCGGATCCTCCTGAACAATCCTTTTGTGAACTCTTAAAAAATTCTCGGCATGCTCCTTTGATCCATTGTTTGGGTTAAGGTAATATTTATATACTCGATTTTTTTTCTTTCGAAGAATCACAAAGCTTCACTTTTTGTAGTAGTGACGGTGGGTGACGATTGTACTTACCTATTGGTCGGGGCATTCCAGACCGGGGAGATGGTATAGAAGGGGGTGGCCCCGTTGGAGGTGGGGGTGTGCATCGTATACCTTTACCAATAGGTAAGGTTCCCCCTTGTTGAAAAGATCGTTGAGGCTTCGGAGGAGGTTGCATCACACCTAAGGTAAACGAAAATTGATGAGTCATATAGACCAGAGAAATACGTGAGGATGCATTAAAAAGAGGATTTAAAGATTTGTTATGCCACTCTTTTTAGTCATATAAATAACACAGAATATTTAACAAATAATTTTTTTTTATCGTATTCGCATTTGTTCCATCATATTTTCTAAGCTTTTCAATATTTTAAATGGGGTTTTAAAAATATATAATCGCTATTAAGGACTTTTGAATACATTAAATTTCATGCAATTTGAATTGAATTCAATTTTTAGTGTACTTTTGTATTCATACGGAAATCGTAATATTTATTAAATAATCAATAAAAAAAATCAATATTAGGTACAAAATTCTTTTTTATATTTCAGAATAAAATATGGAAGCTATTTTAATTAAATTAATAGTTATGCAATTTAAAATATAAATTATATATTTGAAATAAGATATTCTTCAAGGGATTCATATTTTATGATGAATCATCATATAATATAGCTTCATAAAGACACAATGGAAAATGAAATTTTTTAAATGTAGAACAGAATTCAAATTTTTTGGTGAGATTTATTTTTAAAAAAACCCATTATTCAAATACTAAATTTCTTTTAAGTTAAATTTTCAAGCAGCTAATCAGAATTTTTTTTTTAATCATGATTCAAATTCCTTTAGATCTGTTATTGATCAGAAGAATTAATTCATTTTTTTTTTTGCCAAGCTTCTACTTAAAAGTATAAAGTTGAAAATTGCTATTTTTTTTTATATAAAAAGCATCGCTGTAATGAATGCGTTTCTTTTAGTGTACCATAAAAGCTTTAAGAACTGTGTTTGAGAACAAAAGGAACAATGTAGTGGAAGGCATTGAAAGATAAAAGAATTCTATTTGTAAGAGTCACCAGTTTATCGTTTTATTGGCTTTTTCTTCTATATTCGAAAAGCATATGTTTCTAGAATTGAGATGGAGGAATGCTTTTTGGCCAGCCAAACTTTTCCATCGATTTCCTTAAATGGTTTTGAGAAAGAAATAGGAATGTAATAAATTGAATACTTACCCGGGGGTATTAAAATTTCTTTTGGGCGTCTCTCCGGACTGGGTGGACCTGCTGGTGCATACGTTAAATGTGCGCCCCATGGCAAAGTTTGAGCGTAAGCTGTAAATAAAATCTTTCTTCAATTCAATATCAATTTTTTTCTAAGTGAACATTAAGTACATATATTTTATATTGAAATTTTACTATTTTCTGAGCAACAATTCAGCTCAATCTATCAAAATGTCATATTTTTATTTAAATTTTACTAATTCAATTATTTTTGCAGAAGTAATTAATTTTTTTATATAATTTACACAACAACGATATAGCATTAAACTAAAAGAGTAAAATGGATTTTATTCTTTAATTACTAATAATGAAATATTAAGCCTTAGAAATATTAAGTACTTTCAATAATGAAGTAAGCCTAAAAAAATTATAAAAGTGATATATAAATGTACACTCTATACAAACATTTACTTATTTAATATCTTTTTTCGATTATAGTTCAATACAACAATATGTACTAATTTTTTTCATTGATAGGGGTAGTTATGATAAAAATGTATAAAGATAAGCATTCAAGAGCATGTAGTGTAGTTGTGTATAAGAAAAGACAAAGATATAAAATATTCCCTTAAAAGTTTCAATTAAAGTGTTTCATAGAACTCAAATTAAATCACAGAACTTTAATTATACATTTCTTAAATTTATATTGAATAATTACAGGAAGTAATATATTGTTTTTTATTTTGAGAAAGAAATCAGATTTTAAGGCTGGCTATAAGGAAAATTTATACATAGTTTTTAATTTAAAAAAGATGCGTGGGCGTTTAATATCTCAGATAATAAATGTATGAAACATATAAAAATGCATGAAAGAAGAATTATTTGCTGTATAATATATGCATAAAATGGTAGAAAGATTAATTCAATATGTAGGTTGTCATTGAACTCAGATCAAATTTATTTCGTTAAAAAATTTTAAATTTTGTGATTTAGGGATAATTATAAAATAATAAAATAAAAATTACTTTAAATCAGATTAAAACTTAAAGACTTTTGTTTTCAATGTGGTGACATTGAATTATTATAATTTCTTAATTTACTTACCAATAGGAGGTTTACTTCTATCTGGCGGTGAATAAGGACCAGGAGGTAAGGTTTGTGATGCCAAGGGACAATAGGCACTAAGTCCGGCTGCTCCATAATATCCTGTGGCCCCCTACAAAAATGAAGTTAAAAGTAATTAATTAATTAATTATTTAAATCATTGATATATTTATCATATTATTAATTGATTTTATTATTTCTTAATTACTGCCAGTAATATAACTGATTATTTATTATTAAATATCTTATAATTTCCTAATCTCTTAGATATAATTTAAAATATCTTTTATGTGAAAAGTAAACTAACTCAACATTTTTTTCATAAGCAATTATATTTGGAGCTTGAAAAAGTCAAATACATTCATAGATAAGTAAGTATTATGAAATTGATCTAGTAAAAAATAATGAATTGGCTAAGAATTACTTAAATTGAGATAACATAATATTTTCCAAAATTATAATTTAACTACTAAAAGTTTTTAAAAATGGAACTGTTATAAATTTTATAATTTAAAAATAATTTGTTCCTTCTTTTTAATAATTCTTTAGTTTAATAGTTTTTGCTTTTAAAACGTCCCTCTTTTATTTATAGCTTTATAATACTTCAGAATATTTTACATTATAAAACAATAACCAGTTGCATAAAATATCTACATCAGAACTGTATCAATATAAAGATGAATTCAAAATTAAATATATGCTTTTAAGCGATTATAATAATATTCCGTATGCAAAATTTGACGTACTTTTTATATCCATAGTAAAACATAATCACAATTCTAACTATTATTGTCCGAAATATATGAGACCCATTTATTTTCAATTATTATGATGGATAGGTAATTGTAGTCTAAAACACTTCAAATTAACTCACTCGTTTAAGAAATTCGTGCTTATTAATATTTCGTGTTTCTCATTTATCTTTTTTATAAAACTCTGATTGCTTTTACTGATAAACAAGCAACATAATTAAACACATGGAAAACGTTTTGTAAAATAAAAGCAATTTATTACTGCCTTCTTAAATATGAAGTTGCAATTGAAAACAACATTATGTGCCTTATCCTTTCCGCAAATCTACCTGATTCGCTTCGTTTCAAAGCAGTGAAAGTCACGTCTAGTTCGACGTCAAACGAAAAGACCGGAAACAAAAAGAAGCAAATGCTGAAAGACAGAAGCCGAAATACTTATCTCTCAACCACCATCATTAACTCAAAGACAATGTGTAAAACAATTGAAACAGTTGCAGCCCATTGAAAGAATTCTCCCTTTCGTATCAGCGTTTTCAGAAAACAAGTCCTTGAAGAATGTCGATATTTACTAAGTTGAATTTTTAATTTATAACACAATTTGAAGGGAATAAATGGAATAGAAGCTAGCTTATAAATTACAGAAAATTATTTTAGATATATTTAAACAATAAACCAACAATTTAATCTGCAACAAGTGGAATAACAAATTAGATTGGGTACTTTAATTTTTCAAGAAAATTATCTTCAATTATTACAGATAGAGGCGTAATTAGAATCTTAAAAGTGTTCTAAATATATAACAGACAGAATTTAGAACATGTTAAATACAACACATATCAACTTATTCAATGAATAATATATAAACATGAATGTTCACTCACATTTTATTCTGAAAATTTTTTTATTTACCGAAATGCAATAATGGATGTCCAAACCCAAAGCGACGTAGATTTCTTTGAGAGTAGAATCACCAGTACAACGAAAAAATCAACATGACTCTTATCTTTATAATGTTTTTCTGTGAAATTACAATTCTAGACCTTTGAGACTAGAACTTTTATCCATTTGATATCAAATACAAAATAAACTATTAGTTGAAATATATTAGAAACTTAATTTAAGAAATTCGAAAAATCTAATTAGTTTTTGCCAAAGCAATTTTTGGTGCTATTCATGGATTTACTAAAAAAATATGCATATTTCTCTATTATGAAGTAATACTAGTTTTGTGTACTTGTTATCATATATTGAAAATAATTGCTAAACACTTGTTTTGCATTGGATAAAAGATTATAGTTTGTATATAACTTCAGCATTTATTGTATTGGATGGATAATTAAATCAGGACCTTCAGTTCAAATATAAATTTCTACAAAAGAACCGACGAGCAATTGAACCGAAGGACAAGTCACTAACCTGATTTGGTTTAGTATTGGGGAAAAAAAAGTAAAAAAACACATTAAATGTTATTAGTAATATTTAATGATTTAAACTATTTGAGGGGAAAACCTATTATTAGACAAAGGAAATTCGTTGCAGATACATTGGCTTATTCTCAAACACGTTTTTAAGAATCTTGAGTTATTAAGAGAAAAGTCTACCTAGTAAAACTATTGACGAATTTGATAACATATATGGACACTGTGGCCACATTTATTGAAATTTCTGTTTTATTAGAACATGCTTACACGTATTAACATATATCGGGGCATTTAAGTTATGTTTTCACATTATATGAGTGGAATTTTTAAACATTCCCTAACATTCTATACCAAGGTTGATAAATGTGCAAACATTAAGCAGAAATACTAAATTTCTATGACTTAAATAGGATTATAAAAATAATATTTTATATGGTATGATTTAAGTCCTTTATATAAAGTGTCTCAGTGAGCAATTTCAATACTGTAAAGCATCAATCTGTAATTTATAGTATTACAAATCTAATGAAAATACATTTTTCTGACACCAGTAAAATAATAAGAATGAAATTAACTTTATTTGAATTTTACAATGAATAAATATACGTTTTAAAATAATTGAATATTTGAAACTATAACATCAGCCTATCTCAGCTTAACCAATGTTTGAAAAGAATTACTGAATGGATATTTATTTTATGGTGATTGATTTGTAGGGTATGACATACATTTGTGCTTCAGTTTTATGTAAAATTTAATGTATACAAAAATGTATGTTAAATTATAAAAATAGTGAAATATTTCTGAATATGACCACTTTTACAGTTTATGAAGAGGTTTTACAGTGAATTATCTGACACAATTTATAAATAAAAAATATAAAATATATTGAATAAAAAAATGTAATAAACTTAAATTAATCTCAATTTTTTAAGTTTTTACAAAAATATCAATGAAGAAATTTGGCTAATTTAATAAAACAAAACCATTCTTGATGGACAGAATTGCATCTAAATGGTACAGGAAGAAAAAGCTGTAAATCTCTCTAAATTTCAGCCAAGTTTATTCGACGACGAACCCCTCCCACTGCGAAATCAATCACAACAACGGAAACATCATCCTCGAATGCATAAATTTCAATTAGCGTTATTAAGTTTGGCCAAGCCCTCTGTTCAAATATAACTCGGAAACTAAAGCCGGATGCTAGAGAGGCAAAGTACGTTTCTTACGTGACCAATTGTGGCCATGACGGCAACGTTCCACTCCGAGAATTTCTCGTTTTTATGTTCTTTCAAAGTTTCTACACGCATGGCCGGATGTAAAAATTTCAGTTTGTCTGCATGTACTGTTTTGATTGAGGTAGAAATTGCAACAGATAATCCTTACATATTTTTGGAATAAATAAATCTTAGATTAATTATTTTTTAATTTGTAAATTGATTCACGCAATGAATTCATGATTTCTTTTGATCTTAATAATATATTTTTGACAATTTAATTAAAGTTAGAATTTAAAAGTTAAGATCTTAATAGAAACACAGCACCTAAAAATGAATTTATTTACATTAATTCCATGTATTGCATTCAAATCAAATACTACTGATGCAAAGTAGTATTAATCAAATTGAAATTCGAAATAAAGTTGATACAAAGCTTAAAGCATTTTAAATGTAAATTGTTAACTTAATTTTCTAAAAAATATCCTAAATATCTGCTCAGTTATACGTAATATTATGTAGTACATGGAGCATTTTTACTAAAATATTTAGAATTATATTTTTGACAAGTATGGTACAAAATTAGAAATACATAGTAAACTCTCATAGGTTGTATGCGGAGATTTTTCCTGCGATAACTTTTGCATTTTTAAAAGTATATTCCCAAACAGAAATTAATTTACTGTTAGAATAATATGAAATAATTTATAAAATTTTCAAAAAATATATACCAACATAACAGAATAAATCTTTATGTAAGTTCCATGTTTTAAATGTTCTAAGAATTTGGCATTTTATAAGTAAAACATTTTTCTATAAAATTTCATCTAACCATTTAATACTAATAATTGGAAATAGTAATTAAATTGGCTTTATTCAATTTAAAAAGATAATAAAAAATTCGCTTGATAATGAGGATATACTTTTTAACATTTTAACTAATTTCTAATAACTTAATTCACAAAGTGAAATACAATAAATGTATTAGGTATTAAAATAACGAGTAAAATTTTCATTTTTCTTACAATTCAAGTAAATTCTTTATATTAGGTTGGCGAAAAAGTAATCCATTATTTTTTCGGTAGACGTCTGTAGTGATCGATATCTGGTGAGGTATCTATCAAACGATTTCAGATTTATGCTCGTTGGAAAGGTGACAATTGACACTAAAATATCTTCTTGCGGTATTTTGTTTGATTAATTCAGTTACGAGTACAAGGTTTTAAAAATGGAAGACAACAAACAGAAAATTCGATACATTTTCGTTTTTCTCTTGTAACGGCGAAAAAGATAGCCGGGTGGCTAAAATTGTGAAAGGTGTTTATCGTCCTATATAAGACTGTAGCAACCAGTTATGTACAATTTTTGTTTCGTCGATTCCGTTTGGGTATTTTTGATGTTAGAGATGCACCTCGCATGTGGATACAGCATCGTCGAAAATGTCTATAAAATATCAAAAATGATCACAGTTAACCGCATGTCAGCAGTCGTAACGCGCAAGACCTAAAAATCTACATGAAAGCTGTTTTAAACCTTTTTACAAAGTGAATCCAAAAAAAGTTACATAAAGTTCACGTACAAATAATGGATTTCTTTTTCCCCAACCCAATAATTTTTTAAAATTTCATTATTTTTTCAAATGCATTAGTTGAAAACATCATTTATTCATAAAAATATTTTTTACGAGAAAAACTGTATGATAAAGGCGTCTAATTTTAAATTCAAGACTAGATATTTATTTGGATTGAATTTACGTGCATTATAACATTAGACCGTTTGTTAATATGAAGATTTTTTAAGAGTTTGAAAATCGTAACTTGTTGTTAAACACATAGATATATGACAAATAATGTGCTAAAAGTTTTTTTTTTTTGGCTACCAAATATTAATTGAAGCTTTTTGAAGAGTTTAAAAACTTGAACTTGTTGTGTTAAGCACACGGATATGTGCTGAAAGTTATTTCATTACTACTAAAAATTAATTGAAGCTAAATTATTTATAAAAAGAAGACAGAAACATGAGAGGAATGATATAAATTATAACAAACAAATGTACAATTAATAATACGTTAAAAATATACCGAGAAAATATATGAAGTTTCCTGAATATAAAATCAAAATAAACAAATTTTACTTTATTTGTGTATTGAACTGTATAAAAATAAAATTTATTAAAAAAGAATGCAGTTCTTTATATAGACCTTAATTTCCAATTTTATTTTCCCTCATTTTTGTAAAAAAATTACACTTGAATATGTATTTCCACGAACAAGATTAACAAAATACATTAAAATAGTTTTTGAAACTAAAACATGTTATTTTATTATTGCTTAAAGTTTAAAACATCATGACATTTTAAATGTCTGCGCATTGATCTGAAACAATTTGTAAATCAAATTGTATTTTTGAGGTAAATGGTTACTTTACAGTTAACGATTACAATACATTTTTATTACAAATGCCTGAAAAACTGGCTATGACGCCATTTGTTTTCTGGTCTTCCAATATCTCTGAACACTATATATTAAAATTACAAATGTACAGCACGAGTCGATATTGTTAGCGTCAAAAACTTGATCATTTTTTCAGAAGACACAAGGGTGAATTCTAAAGTTTAAACCGATACAAATACACAGCCGAACAGTCATGGCCTGTAGAAAAGCGGAAAATGCCATACTTACACTTCTAAGAAAATCAGCAATAGTCATTGACCCCTTAATCAGGAATCGCACAATGACTTTTGCTTTATTCTAGCTGCATATCTTAATCGGTAATTTTACTGAATGGAAAAAAAGCTATTCAAATATCAGTGAAAGACTCTTGCACTTTTCTTCGCCAAAAAGTCAGCCGCCTCATTTTAGGAGTCCCACAACGATTACAATATACTATCGATACAATTACATACAATGTTTCTAAAATAGCAAAACTATCAACAATTTATGAGAAAGGATTGTAAGCTAGCTGATTTGAATACGACACTAATGTATATGAATACTAGAAAAATGTGTATAAAGTATAATATTTTTTAATAGTAATTCAACATCTTATAGATTACTATTTTTAAGGATATGTAGTTAACAAATAATATTAATTAATGTGTGTACGAAAATATATTATTTAAATTAACAAAATTCTTTTCTTTCTGTAAGGTAACTAAATTTGATGAGTTTTCTTTTCAAATACATTTTGAAACATGCACTTTATTATAGCCGATAGAATAAAGACATAGTGTATTAAGTAAATCATTCGCTTATGCATAAACTTTCAGTAATAAAGATTATATATAACAGTAAGATGATGATAACAATATTATGTATTTTATAATGGTGCTATTATGATATTAATAGTGTAAATATGGATTTCAATTCATAGTAGCAGCCTAAATTATTATAATTGCTATTTTTATATTAATTCATAAATTCAAATTAATGTAGAATTGTACCTGATATTTTAAGGTATGAAGGAGCTTTATTTACCTTAGCTCTGTGAATATGCTGATTTTGATACTCGGAGTCGAACTCAGGTTCTGAGAAATAGCTCATCTCTCCCTCCCATGTACTGTAAACTTCTCCATTGGGCTCCTGTTCATAGATACGGAGCACCGATCGATCCCGAATATCCCTGGAAACATGAACACATACAAAGTGATCTATTAAATTTAATGCTAGAATGAACTGAACTAATTAAAAGGGAATTAATTTGTTTAAAATAAATCCTATCATACCGTACAATTATTATAGAGAAATTGTATTAATCAAATATCTGCATAACATGAAGTTAATATAACTTGTGAGGATATCTTTCAACAAGCAAATATATTCCATTAACAACAATATGTAGTTAAGAAAAGACTATTTTGAAAATTATAGAATATATTTCTAAGCAATATGTCAATTAATAACTTGATGACAAATTACTCGTTAAAAACGTAAATTAGTTAAAAGTTTTATGCGAATAATTTGTCTAAAGATCTATGTGGTGTATCATATACAATGTATCTCTATTTTTAGAAGCAATATTAATTTGTTAGTAAGTTTTTTAATTTAAAAAGTAAACTACCAACCCCAAATAAAATATTCTCTAGTTAAAACCGCTCTCAATTTTCAAGGCTTAATTTGATTTTTTTACTATTAAAAACGATATATCTCATTTAGAAAAAAATTTACAATTTTTTTAGTTCACACTTAATCACAGATGCAACGTTCTCTTTGAGATAAGACATGGTTGTTTTACTAGACATTTGAACCACATTATATATATGACACCCCTTTATATGTACTTAGTGCAATTAGACTTTTAGGAGGGTTAAAGATCATTATCTGAAAAGCTATTCATTACAATAAGTAAGTTTAAACAGTTGGAGTTGTAGGGCTATATAGAGTTTGTATAGTTGAAATCTAGTGACTGCATTTCTTTTAAATTCAAACCATTTTCTAGTTTTAAGGGAATTTTTGTTTTGTACAGAGTTTTCCCTTGAAACTAGTAGCTTTTTTCTGAAGTTCAGTTTTTTACTTATTTTTATGTTCTATCTGATGAATCTTTCAAGCATGATGGTCAATGATGTGTAGTCAAGTATTTTTATGATAAAAACAATATATTTAATTTTTCTCTGATTGAGACCGATGTCTTTCAAGAAATCTTTTTTAACATACTCTTAAAAGAAGTGTATATTAAACTTTACTCTTACTTTAGTCTTTGCAACTCGTATATGGATCACTTTGCGAATGGTTTAGATTGTAATGAATGGGGTATTAAGTTACCAGAAATAAATAGAAAAAGAGTCTATTATACTCTCATACATGAAGATAATAAAGGTAACCTTCCAAAGGAATTGCTTTCTTTTTAAATTAGTCTGAAATGTTTAAAAGAATTACCCTAGATCCTCCAACTCGTAGAACATATCTTTCGCGGGGTCATGGATATAGATCCGGATGTGGGGTGAATCCAGGTATTCCATGGTGAGCTGTTTGGGGAAGGAGCGCACGAACAAGGCCTTCACGGTGTCCAGTGTCGTTATCTCATTGGGAAGAAGGGCGCGTTTCGTTTCGCTACGGTACTGAAGGAACACTAAACCTGCAAGGATAAACAAAGGTTTCAAGCATTCAAACAAGGCTGACAGAAAAGATTTACATAAGATTTTGAAAGATGAATTACGAAATTCTGTATGCTAGTACCACGATTTCCTCTGTTGGTAAACTTATGAATTATTTACTCTAGGGGAATAAATTTAATATTGTAGAACGAAATACATTTCCTTCATAGAATTTGTTGTTTATATTAAAATGCTTCTTATGACTAACAACAATACTGCATAAATATAGAACAAAGTTTAACAGTTGAATTAAATTAAAAGTGTTTAGTATTCTTTAAAAGAGATTTGTGTGTGTGGAAATAAATTTAATACTAATTTAACCCTTAATAAGATTATATTAAAGCCAAGAAGAAGATTATAAAGTTCAGTTAATTTTCTCATAATTTTATGTTCTATTATTGAAAGAATAAAGCTTCAAACCCGAACATGAAAAGTTTGAAAACATAAAATTTGATTCGTATTTTCCTTAAGATTGTCAATAAATTAAATCAGTTTGTCTTCTTTGAATAATGAAATCCCATACAATGATTGAAGGGCTCTTTAATAATCTTGAGAAAAAAAAGAGAAATTGTATAAGAATATGCTTTTTTAAATGTTATGGTTTGTCTTTAAATAATTAACATTTACGCAAGATTTTGAAAAAAAAATTAGTTCACTGTAATGAGAAAGAAATAATAAGTTCTTGAATGAAGAAATCAGACATGTAAAAATACATACTATTTTTAATTTCACTTTTTTTTCGATATGCCACGATCCATTTTTTTAAGTACTCAAGAAGTATTAATCAATCAAAAGTTAAACGCAATAAGAAATTTTATATTAAACTGTCTTATACTATTTTATATGAAAATTTATAAATATCATATATGAAAATTAAAAAAAGATAATGCATACAAATCAATAAATTGAACATATTTTATTAGAATTTTAATATAAATTTAAAATTAAAATATTCCTTATAAAATAAGTATTTATTAGTACAATGTTGTATCACCAAGAAACAGACTTTGTATAATAAATCCAAACGAAATTATAATATATATTTTACAGAAATATTGCTTTAAACTTGCGTAAATTTTCATAGTATATCCATTAAATTAACATAATATTAAAATTTCCCATTAAATAACCATTATTGTTCTAATACATTAAATTTAAAGTCAGTATAACAAAATATAAAGTGAAATATTCATTATAATCAGCAATATTTTTTAAATTTGGTGTTATGTAAGTTGAATTAAAAACCTAATTATAACATACCTAATGTTAAATTTTCGTGCCTGAGCTGAGGAGACACTGGACCTAGAACAATATTAGAGCTTAAAATTGAAAACTGCTATAGTTAGATAATTTAATAAATCACAATATACAAGATTCAAGTTAAAAACATTATAATTATGTTTATCTTATTAAAAATGTAAAACACCTATATCATAAAAATATAAAGTAGCTATACTATAAAAATGTAAAGTACCTATATCATAAAAAGGTAAAGCACTTTTATCATAAAAATGTAAAGTACCTATTACATAAAAATGTAAAGTACATATATCATAATTAGAGTAAATTTGTTATTGGACACAAAGTTAATAAAGAAATTAATGCATCGTTTCTTATTCAGAAATATTTAATGCGAGAGTATTCCTAATTAAAATATTCATAAATATTTGAATTAAAAATTTAATTAAAATTTGTTATATATGGTAATAAATAATATGCATCATTTTATGAAATATATATTAATTAAAGAAATTAAGGAGAGAGAGAATAATATTGATATAGGATAATCAATAAAATTTATATTATAGTTTTAATCACAAAATTGTATACGAATCTTATCACATATTTAATAATTCCAGTTATATAAATCTATTTCATAATTATTAGATTAGTTTAATGTAACGTAGATTATTTTAAAATAAATAATTTTTTGGAGCAATAATAGTTCAAAACTTTTGCTATTAGTTTTCTCATCAAAAGAATTTGAAAATTTATGAAGTACTACAAGATCATTTTTATCAAATTACTTTATAAACTTTTAACAAATTTCCTCAGGATTAAAAGTGGAATTTCATGTCCTTTAAGAATTCGAACTATTTTTTCTACATTTTAAAAAAGAATTTCATGGAAAACACTTCTTAAAGACCAACTTTATTTCTCTATCTGATTAAAAGTTTCTTTTTAAGATCCAATATTCATTTTTAAATGAGAATGAGTTGCTTAGTAACAAACTAGGAATGCCAGAAAACTTAAATTTATGTTTAAGAGGTCACATTCCTGAATTAGAGTTTAATTTAAGGAATACTGCATAAAACTTCGAAGCAACCACAAATAATGTAACTTTTGCTATAGATGGTGGCTTCATGTTATTAGCATATTTTAAATTAGTAAAAAAGATGTTATTTCTTGAACGGTTGAAAATTGCATTTCTTAATTATAAATACATTCATGTTATGCTTGTTATTAATTTTATACTTTTTAAAATTGTAATGAGAATCTAACTAAACAGTTTTTTCCTCTTTTTTTGTATACTTTTGTTTATATATAATATATTTAATAACCAGCTAATACTTTTCAAAACATACACAATAAATTTAAAAATAATTTATTATTACATATTATATAACTATTTTTAGTTTAAAAATATTTATTGAATTAAAATAATTTATGGAAATCTTTATACCAAATTAAATGATTTTACGGATAACAGACAACCAATTTTTTAATAGTCAAAAATTATAAAAGTTAATAAGATAAGAAATATTTCCTTGTATTCATTTAATTAATTAATTGTATTCAATTAATTGAATTACGTTTCATCGCAAGATTCTAAATCTAATTGAATTTTTTATTAACATTTGGTAATAAAATCACGTTTGTTGCTTAATCTGAATGAAATTATTATTTTAATAAGAATTTGAGTGATGTGCTGATAACTAACTCTCAGTGAAAATAAACATTACATTTAGATTCGCATTTTATATTTCTCATATAACCCCACTGTACTTTACAAAAACTACTTCAAAATGTTCGATTTCTTTCGTTTTGAATTTTTATTCTATCCTACATGTACAAGTTTTTTATTTATTCATGATGAGCATCATAACTTTGAGTTTTTTAAGTTTTTATGGTATGCAAAGGGATCAATTTTTGACATTGAATGCTGCCATTTCATGCTTTTTATCGATGAAAACACTTTACAAATGAAAGTAATTTCAGTTGTTTCTTACAAGTTATTAACTATCAGAATAATCAGATTTTTCTTCTAATAACATTGCATATACAGATAGACTATAGTTTTTTCAATTTACCGTAAAAAATAATTTTTAACATTTTAAGCTCCTAGAAAACTATTTTAAAGAACTGATTTAGTAAACTATATCTACAAATACTTTTTCTTGAAACCGACAATAAAAAGTTGTAATATTTTATAAATATGATGGATTGTTTCTTTACTTAATTTCCAATATTCATTATTTTAAATAAGAATATTGGAAACTAAGCAAAGATTCTTTATAAAGGGTTTTACACACTTAATTTGGATTTTCTAATCTATAGATTGTAATATTTTCTAATTTGATGGGAGTAAAAATTTTAGTGTAATTTATCAGCATTATCAACAAACAGAAAAATATTACAACAGTATAATCATATGAATATTATAAATTGATTTTCTCAACTCAGGAAATTCATATGTATCAACAGAAAAAGAACTTTGATGTTATTTCAGTTTTTATTATTTTACTGAAACTTATCAAACAATCTTATATTTTTCATTATTTCAGTTACTTTTAATATCTTTAAGCCCTTAACATAATTTTGGCAGGGGCTGAAAGTCTCATCAATTTGTAGATTAAATTTGTTTTTAAATTTATAAAATAAATGATCCTTATTGAAAAAAATTAAATTGTTTTTAAAATATGATTTGAAATGATTTCTGATAAACAGAGATGAATTAAGATCCATGAGTATAGTAGATGAAACAGAGAATTTTAGTACTGAAAAATACCTTTAAGTAACAGTAATATGCAAATTAAATAATAAATTAAAACACACAAAATGTTTTTTTTCAAAAAAAAAATAATAAATAAATAAATAAATAATAAATAAATAAATAAATAAATAAAAAAGCACCAAAAGAAAATTTTGTTCGTCGTTCAAGGCCATAATCACTCTATTCTTAATAACTAAAATATTTAAATAAATATTGAATTACAGATTATTGAAGGGGATACATGCATTTATTTAAAGAATAATGAACATTCTGAATTTTATTTCACCATTGATTCAGTCATTCATAAATTGTTATTCCACAATTTTAATACATTGTGTTTATTAAATATGGCTATTCATATTGTGTCTAATGCATGTTCAATATGTGAAACATCTAGTGAATTTTCCAGACACGTACAATAGACTAGTAATTTCCAATAAAAATTGATATTATCTTAAAACAATTAGCTCCAGAATCTATATCTAATTTATATGACGTTTATCTGTTAAATTGTAGGTACAAGTCAATTACTATTGCTAGTATACTTAGAACTTCCACATTACATTTAATAATTGCATATATGTATGCCAGGTGTAAAGTGGGTGCTGTTGTTCTTTCATTGCCTTCTACTCCTTTTACTCACTTGGAAAACTTCTCAATCGCAAAAATATGAGATCAAATCACATGGCTAGTCCCTCCTTCACACCATTGGTATCGTTGTTATCAGCTGGGAAGCTCATTCAATATTGCTTGCTGTTGTAGGAATCAGATAATTATTACTCTTTTTTTCAATTGGCACTTTCTTTCAGCGACTTTCTCTGATAGTTCTAAACACTACGTCTGCCGAAAGTACTCTACTGAACAGGATTCTCCTGTCTATATTTAATTGTGTCTGGATTCTTCTGTCTATATTTAATTGTGTCTGGATTCTCCTGTCTATATTTATTGACAACTCATTGCTGGTTTTGGACTTTTTTAGGGTGAACAAAGAACTTGATATAGTAGCGCAGTACTTGAGATTGTACATCATCATCATGTCGGTTGCTACTAATAAACTCGATACACACTCATTTATGCATAGATTTGTCGATCATTACATTCAAGAATGGAAGAGAATTATTTACAGAATCATTGAAATATCAGTTTGTTATTAGTTATTTTATTTAGTCACGTCAACTAATTCTGTAGAGTCATATTAAACAATCTTATTGGCTGTGAGAGTGTGGTTAATCTTCAAAAACGTATAAGATATAGGTAGGTGCTACGGGTGGTATGCATAATCGATAAGATATCAGATTCAGTCAATGATATTGTTGGAATTGTTTGAGATTGCCACATAATAGGCAGAACCATTTTATCATTCGTTCATCAAACATTATTGATGAGAATTTTGCTAAAATCACTGTTATCAGAATCTTTGCACAACTCTTTGCAGTTGGCTTAATAATTATCCCACATTTCAATCAAGAAAAATCTACTAAGCACAGATTGATTTAAAATGTGATACATTTTATAAACAAATTGACAAAAGATACACGTAAGCAATTTGTACATTTTTCATAAAATTTTTAGGCAGAAAAACATAAAATAAAAAAGCAGGAATGTCTTTCGATCAAAGAAAACATTCCAATATTTGAATAGGAAAAAGAAAATGAGGCATTATATAATAAAATTTGAATATGGAACATTTATAGAAATATTCACGCTTTATTACGTATTTTGCACGTACACAATAAGGATATAGATAGCTGAACGTGATAACGGCAAAGCTGTTTTACAGAAACAAAGGAATTATTCTATTATTATTGGTGGGTTTTGGTATTAGAAACATTTGCCATACACACTGAAAACGTCACGTCTCTTAAAAGTATCCAAATCATAAAAGACAAGCTAGGACTTTGAGGACGAGGCCTGAAAACTACCACATTGATTGTTATTTGAAACATAAAGTTGACAAACGTTGTATTAAGAATATTTGGCAATAAAAGATGTTGTACAAGAGCTATATCTTTAGAGATAGTTATCTTTATAATCCTTAGAATGGGAGTACCTTACCTTTGAATCTCTATATAGTTATTTCTATTTATCATCCGTAGCGTTTATGATTTGCTTGAAATGGATATATATACACATACATATATGCCACGCTGGCCTAATTGGTTTGGGGATTCGTTCTCGTTATCAGAAGATAATGAGTTTGAATCCCGATCCAAACTGACGATCCATCTTGTTCTCTAATGGTGTCTGGGATACTTAAAATATATAATCGTCTCAACGTCTTCCATGTCAAAAGATACCTTTGCGGTGTCAAGCAAATTTTTTGGGAGATTTCTGCCTGAAACCTTCTCTTAAATTATGAAGATCCACCCAGCTTTCTCTGCTGAATGCTTTGTAGGCTTGAGGAAAAAGTCAGTCTTCAACCTTTGATGACTCTTGGTCTTGAATCATCTGAAGCTGCATCTCTCACTTTTCCTCATAACCCGCAAGGGCTCATGGACTTGATGATCAATTGGAATAAGACAACAACAACTTACATACATTATATATGTATGTACACGCATATTGATCTAGTTCATAAAGGAAGGTACATATTACAGATTTCATTGTCTCGCAAAATTACTAAATATTTCTTGTGTGAAGCATCATACAAAGTAAAATTCAGTTTATTGAAAGATGTATTCAAATGTTACAGTCACATAGATCAACTTTTGTTACATCATACAAATCTTAAACAGGATTTTTCTTATATAATACAATCAAACTCATATTTAATTTAAAATCGTCCTTTTATTTTTCCTTATGTATTGATTTCACGTCTAAAATTCATTAGACAAGAAATAATCTAATTATTAATCAATCATACAGAAACTTCTGTTGTTAAATTTGCTAAGCCCGGAGAATATTTTAAGTAATTTATTTAAAATGATAAAATTATTTGCAAAGATCACTGATACAATTTATAAACTTAAGTTTGGAGTCAGTTTATTCAAATGCTATAATTTCAAAATGCTGGCTATGCAATAAATTTAATTTCCTTCATCATATACCTTAAATTATTAATCATATTCATTTAATATGTCATACTTTGATTTCAAATTTTATCTTTTGAGCGAAGAACAAAACTTGGAATCTATCAAAATGCACAACTTTTAACGCATACACTCGTTCATCACTTTCAAATAATATAAATTTTTTGATTTCTGACATTGACAGTTATCGCAAAGAAATATGAAAAGGTAATCAGATAATATGAAAAATGTAATTATCAAAAATAAAAATAGGATAGTAAAAAATCAATCAGGAAAGGAAATAACTTGGAATCAATACTTAACTCCGAAAATGCAATGAATAGACAAGAGATATTCATTACTTTTAATGACGATGAAAAATCTCAAGGGAAGAGATAGCCACAAGTTCTTAATCATTTTTTGTTTTTTGTTCTTAAACTAGTTTATCGATCTCGTAATATATGTCTGTAACAGTTATTATTATTTTTTTTTGGATTCATTTCTGGATGAAATAAATGATTTTGTCAATATAAATATATTGCGTGAATAGATTTTTGCTGAAAGATAATAATTGATATGAAGAAATTACTCGGGGAAAAGTAGAAAGATAAATTAAAGAATGTTTGTATGGTTGCATTTAATAACTGTAAATAGAGCAGAATATATTAAGAAGTAATTTATCTCATGGAAGATAAAATCTATTTTGAGGTATATCTTTATTACCATAAAAGTTTTGAATGTAGTTAAAGAAACATTGGTTATGCTCAAAAAGATTTTATATTAATAAACACTTTTTTTCTGAGATTTTGGTAAGTTTTGTCACGTATTTTATTTCTAAATCGATCATATCTATGATTAAACGAAAAAATGCCTTATTTGATTATGCTTATAAATTAAACTAAATAATGAAACTAGAAAACTTTAACACACAAGATTGTTTTTTTCAACAATTAAGTTTATGTAAGGTCAATAAAAAAGCCATGGAATCTTTCAATAAAGCATTAATTTGAGGAAAAATTTTTAAATTTTACATACATGCCTTCTTTTAATTTTTGTTCCAATTTTAACCCTTTGGGTACATTTGACGAGTGAGATTCATCCTCTGCTTACTTCAATACAATACAGTCTTTAAATAATTCAATATTCAAAGGGTTAATAACACTAAACATTAAACTCTTACTATAATAAAAAGAGCCTATTCTCTGCATAATCATCCTGATTTTTTTTATTGAATATTTAATAAGTATGAAAAGGAAAATGTACTGTTATTGTGTACGTTTAGAAACTGAAAAAAAATTTAAATTATCCTTGAAACTTTTTATAAGCCATTAAAGCTCTATTTTAATAATTATAAAATTTCTTATCTTCTAAAAATAAAAAGTATTTTGGCAATGTTTATATCACTCTAACTTACATACTTTATTTGACATAAATAAGTCATGTCATTTGATGCGATTCATAAAATGCATTTCGAATCACTGTCTGAATCCAGTTGCATAATTCTAACAATTATATCGTCGCACAAATATATATGAAATATTTAAAATGTAGAAAGTTCCATATTAAAAAGAATCGATGTATTTACCCATGAGATGCCTTTCGGGCAATTGCGGGGGGCCCTTGCCCCCACGACCGGCGGGTGGGGGAAAGGAGGCAATGCGAGGTGCTTTAGGTGCTCTAGTTGTCCGAAATCCCGTCGCCGACGTCTCCACTTCCGACATGATACCTGGGTCTTCATCGTATGGGCCCAAAGGAGGGGTGTACAGAAGGTGGCGCCCTGGCATGGTGTTCTATAAAAATGTAAAAAAGAAAAATTTTTATTCTTTGAGATTTACTCACTTTATGTGCTTGTGATAGCTAGAAATGTTAGCTCAAGTATTTTGAAAAAGAAAACTCTAAATGAAAAAAATCAAATGAAGAAAACTTACATCAATATTGGACAACAGAAAATGGAACAAAACAGAATTAGTAAAAATAATTTTTGAAAGTGAGCTTTTTCAAGTTTCTGTTTAACAAATTATTTTTTTTAATTGAAAAATTGAAATATGATTTAATATATTTATATAATTTATATGTAATTTTCATATAAATTAATATATTTATATGTAATTTATTATTTATATGTAATTTTTTTTATAAATATATTTATATGTAATTAATATATTTAATATATTTATATATTTATTATATTTAATTAATATATTTATATGTAATTTTCATAAATAATATATCTTACTTACATAGTCATAAGTAAAGTATATTATTTATGAATAATTTTAGTAATGCTATAAAATATAGAATGGAATCTGGCTAATTTAAGCAAGTTTAGAGATGACAATGATAATAGAAAATATGAGAATAATAAAAAACTTTTTTAATATAGTAAAAAATCTTTCTTAACTCTTTGAGTGCACATTTATTTGAATGATTTTTTGCATTTGGATCATATTTAATTTTTTGGGGTATAGAGTAATTTGTAAGTACAGCATATTTTATGCAAGAAATAAATTATTTCATGATATATTAATATATGTATGATATTGGGATAACTTTTTAAATATTTAGTATTAAAAAAATTAGGAACAAACAAATTCATGTTATAATAAAAAGCAAATTTTATAATTTTGAAGAGTATGGTGGATACAAATTACTTTGAAATAAACAAGAATGAGCATGTTAAGTATTGTCTCATTATCAACGACGTATCAGAACGTCATGTACAATTTTGGAAAAATTTATGCATGACGTTCTGGTACGTCAAATGCGGTTAAAGGGTTAATAATACAAATATTTATTATTTGCCAGTAACTTGCATTGTAAATTTTATTATTATTATTAATGTTGGATAATTTATTAAAAGATATGATTCGAAAAATCATCTGTAAAGTCCTAAGGTTTTTCTAATCTCCATTCCATGATCTCAGCTGGGTTCGAATCTTATCCGTATGCGTGATCTGGCAACACAAAAATAACGACTGTGAAATCAGACATAATTATGTCATGTGATACTGAACGAAAACGGAGTTTTAGTTTTTCGAGCTGACGGTGTGATGTAAGGAATGCATCGGGCTTGCTAGTGAGAATCTTGTTTTTTTGTTTTTCCGTCGCGTTTGCTTAGTATATAAGATCCGCGTACGAGATCAGATGAACCGTATTTATTTTACTATATGTTTTTAAAAGTTATTTTTCATTATTACTCAAGTCGAGTATTTTTGCTTAATCATGAATAATAGAAGCAATAAAGACATTTACTATAAATATCTGATCTTCTTATTGCGTTACCTTAAACATCTACTGTGCATGTGACTCTGCTTAATATGTTATCGTCTTCGAGGACAACAACAGGGTTATGGGCCCAGTCCCATGCCTTGTTTTAAGGTAGCTATGCAGTTTTGACACTTGAGGCTGTTTTTGAAATTTTCTAATGCTATTTCCAGTGAGCAGATAATCTTGTCTATGTAAAGATTATTGTGGACTTGTGTCTTCAAAGTTTAAGTAATATGGATATAAATAAAGCTATTCCTGTTCTTACGCCAAGTAATTGGAGTACTTGGAAGATTGATATACAAGTCATCCTAATGCATTATGGATGCTGGGAATTCATTGTAAAAAGTGAACTAACAGAGCCTGATGAGAGCTCAACTTATAAGGATAAGCAAGATTTTAAGATGAGGAAAGACAGAGCTTATACTCTTATTTATACGAATGTCAGCACAGAGCTCAGAAATTTAATATGTGAAACCACTGATGGTGCTACAGCTTGGAAGATATTAAAGGATCACTTTGAGCCCATGACCAGAGCTAGGGTTATCCAGTTACTAGATGAATTCTTCGGAACTAAATATCAACCAGGAGAGGATATCGGTATCTTTCTATGTAGAGTAAAGACAGCCGCTGCTAGATTAAATGAAGCGGGTCATAAAGTAGAAGACCTATATATCGGGTTTCAGATGATTCGTTATCTCCCTCAAGAGTTCCAACCAACTGTTCAACAAATATACAGATGGAAGGACGAGGAATTCAACGCCAGTAAAATAGAATCTGAATTGATACTAGAGGCTAATCGTCTTCAACTTATAAAACAAGATGTGGAGAAAACGGAAACGGTGTTCATTAGTAGTGCATCAAGTTATAAGAAACCTTGTGCAAAGTCTGACAGTGAGGATACAGTTCCTAGGATATCAACTGGTCATAAAACCAACCCAAAACAGAAAGGTAAGGTGTTTACTAAAGTAAATTTAGATGTTAAAAGTTGTATTAAGAAAAAAGGTCCTTGTTTTCTGTGTAAAGAATATGGTCACTTAAAGGTTGATTGTAAAAATAAGAATGTTAAACTTAAATTCTCAAATGTAAATCTTAACACTGAGTTTAAGATAAATTTAAAGTTTAACGAGGTAGAATGTAGTTTAATAGAAATAGATGAATTGTCAAACTCAAGTTGTAATTTATCTGAGAAATGTTCTGATAAAGGAGTTTGGGTAATAGATACAGCAGCAACTGCTCATTTCTGTAATGATGTAAATTTATTTTTAGACATTAAACCTGTTACTAATATGCAAATGTCACTTGCCATTGGAGATAAAGACTGTCCAGTCGCAGGTATTGGTACCATAAAGTTTTTAGCTAAAAGCAAAGATTGTTTTAATGAAATTACTTTATCTAAAGTATTATATAATCCTAAGTTAAGGAGGAATTTGTTATCTGCTTCTAGATTAGAACAGAAAGGTGCAAATTTTGTTGGTACCAAACGTAAAATTAATGTTTATAATAAAGACTGGAATAAGTTGTTCTTTGCTGTACGTCATGAAAATTTATATTCCTTTAAGCCTTCAAAGTATTTTACTCCAAAGACAGAAAATGTAAATTCTGTAAATAGTGTAACTAGTAAGAAAAAATCTAATAATGTTGTCCTGTAAATGATGTAATTGATAAGAAAAAGAGTGATTCTCTAAAAATTTGGCATGAAAGATATTGTCATATTAATAACGAATATCTTGTGAAAACTAGTAAAAATGAAAGTGTAAGGGGTCTCCCGAATTTAACTGCTAATGATAAGCATTGTATTAATAAGCCCTGTAAATTAGCCAAATCTAAGAGAATTTCTTTTAAAAAGACGGGGGCCGTCAGATCAAAACGCCCGTTAGAACTATTACATATGGATCCTTGTGGGCCAATGCCAACTTTGAGCCAAGGTGGTAATAAGTATTTCCTAACCATTACTGACGATTTTTCACGGAAAGTTACTGTGTTTCCGATGAAAAAAAAGTCAGATGTATTTCATACTTTCTTAAGATTTCAGAAACGCGCAGAACGTTTTCTTAGGAAAAAGGTAGTCTCTGTGAGAACAGACAGGGGGTTAGAATTCTGCAATAAAGAATTTAATGATTTTTTTGAACAGCTAGGCATGAGAAAACGAAGACATGAGATTATTATTAGGCATGAGAAAACGAATATATATTCACCTGAAATGAATGGCGTTTCAGAGAGGTATAATTTAAAAGCTTTAGATGGGATTAAGACCTTATTGAATTCAAGTGGTGTTGCCCAAAAATTTTGGGGTGAAGCATTGTTATGCTTCACTTATACTTGGAATAGAGTTTGTCACAAGGACAGTAGTAAAACTCCTTTTGAGAAGTATTCGGGTAAAAAGCCATCAGTAGCGCATCTTAAGCATCTTGGTTGTTTAGCGTATGTTGGTGTACCGAAGCAACTTCGAAAGAAACTCGATATGCGGGCAAAATTGGGAATTATGATGGGTTATGCTATGCATACTAAAGGATATCGTATTTGTTAATAGAAGAAAATAAATTAATTGAAACTATCAATGTAAGATTCGATGAAGGTTCTAAAGGAAGCAAGACAGTTCAAGATACTAAGCGATATTCAAAATTTAATTTTGCTCACATAGACTATTCTGATAATGAGGACGATTTTGACACTGTGATAGACTCTTTGTCTGGTCGCCTTATTCAAGAGAGAAGTACTGAATCTCCCCCAATATCTCGTGACGAACCTAGTAGTGCAATACCATGCTCGGATATTAAGTGGATTCGAAAAATAGGACGCGAGGCAACAGGTGCAAACGTATATTACGGTGTTGAAGGAGAAGCAACTCGTTTAAGATCATTTGATGAAATTAAACGGTATTGTGAAGAGCATGAAATTTTATTTGATAAAAATTTGTTTAATTTTTATGATCAAACTAACGAATCCCAAGAACTGCCCAATTCGGATGAAAATCAGGAAGAAGCTAATTCCGTTGAAATAAAAATCCCTACTTGTTATAAACAAGCAATTAAATCACAAGATGCATCCAAATGGTGCGATGCAATGGACAGTGAAATAAATGTAATGAGGGAACGCAAAGTTTGGGATTTAGTTGATCTTCCTAAAAACGGGAAAGTTGTGGGAAATCGTTGGGTATATACAATCAAACGAGATGCAAATAGCAAACCAATTAGATTCAAAGCAAGGTTAGTTGCACAGGGGAATACTCAATTAAAAGGAGAGTCGTATGATGAAGTATTTAGTCCTGTGGTAAATTTTTCGATTGTGAGATTATTTTTCTGTATTTTTGTATGTTTGTTTAAATGGTCTCATGTACATCTAGATATAAATAATGCTTATTTGTATGATAATTTAGATACTATTGTATACATGAAGCAGCCAATAGGTTATGAAACAGAACCAAATAAAGTTTGTTTGTTAAGAAAGGCAATTTACGGCCTCCACCAAAGTGGCAGACAATGGTTCTTAGAACTGGAACACATCTTAACCAAATTAAAATTTAAGAAGCTAGATTGGTGTAATTGTGTATATACCTATAAAGATAATGTAATTCTTTTAGTTTATGTAGATGATATCATTGTTTTTGGACAAGAAGCTCATAATATTGATTCTGTATGGAATATACTGCGGGACAAATTTGATCTTAAAGTTTTAGGTAAAACGCAGAAACTCTTAGGAATAGAATTTGAGGAACATGGAAATAGTTTATTTATACATCAAAAATCTTATATTGAAAGAGTGTGTAAGACTTATGAAAAATACAAATTTCCAATAAGTTCCCTACCCATTGCAAAAGGTCAAATTCTTTCTAGGAGTGATTCGCCTAAAGCTAGCGAAGAATATATAGATTTTCCATACCGAAATTTGATAGGTTCGTTAGCATTTATTGCTCAAAAAACTAGACCTGATATCATGTACGCAGTAAATATCTTGTCTCAATTTCAATCCAACCCAGGTGTAAAACACTGGAATTGTTTATTGAGATTATTGGGTTACTTAAAATATACACAAAATTACATGTTGGATCTTTCAAAGATTAGTTCTTTAAATTTAAGATGTTATTCAGATGCAGACTTTGCGACGAACAGAGATGATAGGATATCAATGGGAGGGTTTATAATATTGATAGACGAAACCCCTATCTCATGGCGGAACTTTAAACAAAAGTCTGTAAGTTTATCTACGATGGAAGCCGAATACGTTGCCTTAACTGAAGCTGCAAAGGAATTCACATGGTTTCAAAATATATTAAAGAATGAAAGTTTAAAATTAAAGGCAAATGAAAATGTAATGTTTTGTGATAATCAAGCAGCTATCAGTTTCTCAAATTCACCTGTTGAAAATTACAGAACGAAACATATTGATGTGCGTTATCATTTCTTAAGAAATTTGGTACAAGACAATGTGTTTCAAATCCTTTATGTTAACACTAAAAAGAACTTGGCTGATTATTTTACGAAACCAGTGGTTAAAGAAAAATTGTCGGAATTTTGTAGAAAAATGTTTTCCTTATAAACTGACTGGATTTGTCAATGCATTCAATTATTTTATTGTTATGTAAACAATATAAGATGTAGTGTTACTAAATGTATTTTGTTTGTCACTTGTCTATGCAACTTTTTGGTATTTTTAATTGTAAGAGATAGTGGTGCGGAGATTATAAAAAGGAGGCCGCTTGTTGGATAATTTATTAAAAGATATGATTCGAAAAATCATCTGTAAAGTCCTAAGGTTTTTCTAATCTCCATTCCATGATCTCAGCTGGGTTCGAATCTTATCCGTATGCGTGATCTGGCAACACAAAAATAACGACTGTGAAATCAGACATAATTATGTCATGTGATACTGAATGAAAACGGAGTTTTAGTTTTTCGAGCTGACGGTGTGATGTAAGGAATGCATCGGGCTTGCTAGTGAGAATCTTGTTTTTTTGTTTTTCCGTCGCGTTTGCTTAGTATATAAGATCCGCGTACGAGATCAGATGAACCGTATTTATTTTACTATATGTTTTTAAAAGTTATTTTTCGTTATTACTCAAGTCGAGTATTTTTGCTTAATCATGAATAATAGAAGCAATAAAGACATTTACTATAAATATCTGATCTTCTTATTGCGTTACCTTAAACATCTACTGTGCATGTGACTCTGCTTAATATGTTATCGTCTTCGAGGACAACAATTAATAAATATTTATTATTATTTAAAATATTTTTATCTCTCAATAAATTTTTGTAATGTAATTTTTAATGTAACTTCTTGATACACATTAATAATCACCAACCTTATTCGATAATCATTAAATACTTTTAGGTATTAATCATAATACTCAAGCATACAACTTATTTTTGTCTCCTTCTGCTTTAAATTTACATATAAATATCTTCAATAGAATATTCTCAACGTAAGTAATAGTGAAAAGCTGCGTTTTTATAATTATTTTACATAGAAATATGTTTAAAACTGTGTTTAACATTAAACAAGAAGTACATTAGTAGAATGCTTAAAACTGTCATTTATAATAATCAAAGAGAAGCACATTTGTGTTTCGTTAACGAAAAAATATTAGATTTTATTTTTGGACAGAATATACTGACATTCTATAAGAAATAAAAGAACATTATATCAAAGGCGCAGTATTTATGTTTGAAACTCTATACTAACACATATAATTACTTGTAATGATAAAGCGAACAAATATTTTTTAAGATACAACAAAAGAGTAGTAGATGTTATAAATCTCAGTATCTTCAACCCACCACTGAAATTTTGCCAACAAAAAAAAAAATCTCCTCATGTAATCAATATCCTCTCAGTATCGCTATTCTGTGTCATCCAATAGAAGAATATCAACAGAAATAACAGCTATCACTGCAGCAGATGTCGAAGAAAGGAACTGATTCTTTCATCAAGGAGCAGTGTACCGACTAACAGAGTCCCCGTCTGTTGCCAAGAAAACAAGGCATTTTTGGAACAAAGAAGATGTATTGATGGCAGAGTCTTTTTTCATCGATATCTCTGATTGAGAAGCTGCACACAATAAATCGGCAGAAAAAATCTTTATATTTCTTGTAATGTTTTGGCCAGGATTATTTTAAAACTTTTCCAGTTGTCATTGAGAATATAAAAATGAACATGATTATATTGTTCAACTTAAAAACCATTGAGTGATTTAAGTTTTATTTTGTAATCATGTGGTTAGATTTTAAAAAGATGTTATTTAATTCGTTATATATAAATCGTTATTATATATAAATAGTTAAAATAATAATTATATGTATATTCAGCCTTTTATAACTTCAATGGGACGATAAAATGAGTACCAAGCATGCTTGGGAACTTAACATTGGAGGTTTCCCATTTTAATATTAAAGATTATGACTATTCCACAAAAAATTATATTTGCACATCGAAACACTGAGAAGAAGATAATATTGAAGTTCCTAATACCACTAATGATCTATAACTAATGTTTCTTTCATCGATCTGACATAATAAATAACCAGAATGTGCGCATATAGGGATCTTAAAACCTCTCATGAATACCATGAAGAACAAAGAGATTCTCCAAAGGTCAATGTGTGATGCTGATTTATTCATGATCTTACCTTTAACATTTTCTTTTACTTTCAGTAGTATTCAATATATTTTTATTTTTCTTTCATTTAGACTTGTTAAAAATTTAGTATTTTAAAATTTCAAGTAACTAAAAAATAACATTTCTTTTTGTGACAAAATAGTGCACTCTTCTATCTTTCATTTTTCTTTGGATGACCATTTCGCAGAAAGAAGTATCATTCAAAATTAACCACTTCTTTGATGAATGATATAACCTGAAGCAGTCATTCTTACTGGGCAATTTTTAAAGAACGTCGCTTACAGAATAAAATATCGAATATTGATGACATAAAGGGCTGGATTAAAATTAGTAACAACAGTGTTGGTGTTGTTGTTTCTGATGGTAGTTGTCCCACCCGTCGGAGACTAGGCGAATGAAGTCAAAGACAGAGAGAGCGTCTTCCGTTTTACGAATACGGCATCTGAAGGTGGAAATACGAATTTTCGCTCATAGATGGCAGCACCATCTGAATCTTATAATTTAGAGATAGAAACCAGTGAAGACCCAAAGCCTGGCTACAACCACCCACAGAGGTAATAATTTGTAATGACAACATGGAGGATATTCCGACCCGACATATTTTACGTGTGACATTACGTTACATTAGTGAACACAACGGATCTTCGGCTAAGCCGGGATTCAAACTCACCACATTTTGGTAACGAGAACGACGCCCTAACCAACCAGGCCATCGCGGCCTCATAATAACAGCGAATGTCATACTACTTGCTGGTACAAAGAGTAACTGTGTTATATTCTCCTTGTGACGAGTAAGAATGTGGAAATTCATTCACAAAGCTGTGCATTTTTTTTAAAATCCTTGATCTATCTTCATTTTTATTTATCTAAATTTATTCTAAATTACTTTATGAATTATTCAATATCAAAATTACCAGACCTTGCATAAACATTATGTAAGCATTTAAATATAAGGCAGGCCGCAAATTCGTAGATGATCGCATGAGACATGTATCGAGAGACAAGCCGAAGATCTCGCGAGATTCACATGAGGTGAAAAGACGTCATAAAAATTTTACCTACGTCAAAAAATGGGCGGAGCGCGAGACAAATCTGGATATCGAGCTGGTTTGAAATATCTGGCAACTTTCCGCGAGACAAAGCTAATTTCTATTTCCGCAAGAAAAATATACCTCGTTAATATCGAGAGTACAAGTTATTACAAGTTTACATTTGAAGAGGAGGAGTTAATTATAAATCTTTATAGAGGTAATAATATTTTTTTTAATATTGCAATCGGAAATGGAACCGGAATGTAAACAATGAGAATGTAAACAAATTCTCATTGGTTTAAAATATCCATACGTCAGATTACAACGTCACACTAAGATCTCCATAAGACGGGGTTTGTATACCATAAGACGGTGTCTCAATCGGATGGTCTACCGAGTTTGCGGCCTGCCTTCGACAACTGTAATAGCAGTAATTATAAATGCAATATAGAATGAACACATAAACAAAAAATCCATCAAGAAGAATTTTATGTTTTTCGTTTATTTATTAAATATAGGAAACAAAAAATGTTTTTTGTGGATCTTTCTTCAGATTAATTCGATAATATTACACATATTATAATTAGAATTTTTATATAATATTGAAAAGTATTCGGAATATTTTATTCACGTCAGACTTCTTTAAAAAATATCATAAGAATACGATATTTTTAATTTTATTTTGCTTAAGTGAACTTTAACTTTATAACTTTAAAGTAAACTTTATTACTTTATTATTAGTAGTAATATATTACGCTTTATAATTTTAAATTTATTTATATCTCCTTAATTTAAGTCAAATATGCTTTCGTAAAACTCCTTTTATTAATTTTATGACAACTTTAAAAAAGAACGTACTTTTTTAAAATAAAATGAATTTCAAATAAATAATTTTAATATGTTTTAAGCAGGGTTTTTTTTTTTTTTTTTTTTTTTTTTTTTTTTTTTTTTTTTGGGTACGCAATTAGTATTATTCTACAAAGAAAATCATCAAAACATAATATTCGACAGAAATAAATATTTTTGATTCAAATATTAGAAACTTACATGATTTAAATTGCAAATTCAGAGAATTGTTGATGATACGTAATTAACTTTCTGAGTATGATATTATGAGTTCAGGAACAAATTATATGAAAACTTCAAAACTTAGAATTTATGACAGAAGTTACATAATTTGCACGCACGCACACACTTATATATATATATATATATACAGCTACCCACATTCATAGGAAAGCCATTGCCACCAAAACATCTTTCTAGCGATTAAATAACAGCAATATGGATTGAAGAATTTAAAGTTCACTCAAGAGTTTTTTTCCTTGCATTTTTTTAAATAAGAATTAATGATTTGAAGTGAAAGTAATCATTATTACCATATTTTTTCCCTTTTTGGCGTTTCTCCAAGAAAAAGATGTTATAAATGCTTATCACCATATCATATTTATTTTATTCTTTCTCGATATTTTTATGAGCCTCTTTTAAAAATATGTAGAAGATATTTTTTAAATATGAATTGATCAAATTCTATCTGATATATACCTTACAATTTTAAAACTCTTAGAGTACTAACTAAATGTTTAGTTGAAGACAAAATAATTAAGCGTTTTTACTTAAGACTTGATAGTTTTTAAAGTGACATCGTAAATATTAATGGATTTTTGGAATGTTATTAGCTAAATACATACATACTTTTATTGTTGGAAGCTATAGGCATATTTTAAGAAGAATTGAGTTTTATTGATTATGCAAACATAACTTTAATCTAATTATCAAACCCCCACAATTATCAGCTTATATTCTTAAACTATTTCTCGAAATAAAAGTAATGTATTTAAAATAATGAATAACTGTTTTGAGTAAATAAATAAATTATTTTTTATTATTACTTAAAGTATTAGATTTAAAGGAAATTATTAATATTTTAATGGAACTTTATTTTAAGAGTGAAAAATATATACGTATATATATATTAGAATTAATAATGTCTTCTTCAAAAGATAATAGAACTCTACATATATGGAATTTTTTATATTAAGCTAATTGAACTCGATTACATTTAAAAAAAATTTCATAAAATTAAGATTTTTGTGGGAATTTTCAAATATTAAATTTAAATTTTAGTCTAGCATATTTTTATAATAGAAATATTTTATTAAATAAAAAATTACTTCTAAAAAAATTTGCATTTATTCTTTTACCTAATATTATATCTTATATTTCTAAGAATGCACAGTAGCAATGATGTGAAATAAATAATTGAGGAAAATCAATTTTTGAATTGAGGAATATCTGCTGTATAAGTTTTCTTCCTGATTAGTAAATAAAATGGTTCAAAATTTGAAATTTAAGATTAAAATTGAATTTTGAAAAAGTAGTGAAAACTTTGCTTACATTAATGAATGTTTTATTACAAAATCAAGATCCTTTCCATTTATTGTAAGTTAGAAGCATTATCAAACCCAATGATTAAAAATATCTTTGATCGAAACAAAAGTGGAAAAAAATTGCTTCCAGAAATATCAAATGGAGAAAATAACATCTTTATTTTACTCATCAATATTTATTTCATCTCATTTTTAGGCAACTAATAACAGTTATTAATAAATATTCAAATTTTTAAATGTCTCAGGTCTTAAATCCCTTAGACAGCTAAATTTTTCATATTTGCATTATTAAATATTTTGGAATTTTTAATTGCTTCTTCATGATTGTCTTAGGTGAAAATTTAATGGGTTAAATATTATAAACTTTCATCAAAGTTGTTAAGAAAAAATAATTTAATTAAGTATAAAGGAATTTTCAAGTTACATAGTTGCAGTTTATGCTTCTATGGTTATTTAAATACTTTTCTGTATCATATGACGTTATTTCATTGGAAGTACTAATATTTCCTTTAACAATTGTTTGTTAATGGATTTTTGCTGGAAAGTAATGTAGCTAAACTGACCATCTCAAAAATTTCTAAAGAAAATTTTCAGTTGATTTGATTATTAAAGTATTATTTAAAGAAAATAGTCTCCATTATAAAAATCTATTAATTTTACCATCCTTTTAAGAATATCAAAGTATTTATTTTTTGAATATTAAATAAATTATTACGATTTAAGATATTGTCAATAGATTTTAAAAACACATAATAATTTTACGATATTAATATTTTCTTCAAAAATGTTTACATATTATTTTTAAAATCCCAATACATTCTAATCTCTATTTATTGAAATTTAGGCACAAACTTTTTGTCTCAACATGTTTATATTATTAAGAAATCATGTTTTAAAAATAGCAAGCTTGTTAATTACTAGGAAAATCCCGTTATTTTAAGTTAAAAGTAATTTTTTACCATAAACTTCTAATTTTATAATATGATAAAGAAACCTAATCTAGTTTTATAATTAAAATAAAAATTTTTAAATTATTAATATCTATAAAAGGAAGAAATGTGTGTTTAATCATCAATTTGTGATAAATTGTCCATTTATAAGATAATTAATTCACAAAAAGGAATGAAAATAGATGGAAAGATTTACATTAACCGCTTTGAATGTCAATTAAAATTTTTAAAGTATTATAATTTCATTTAAAAATACTGTATTTACAAAAATTTCAAATAAAATTTTCAGATTTACAACTTTTTAATCAACGATTAGTTAAGTTTAAAATAAATTATCACATATTTTTGAAATTAAAATTTAATTCATTTGTGGAATTTCTGCTATAAGACTACATATTATTGCTAAAATATTATAGGGTGATTCTATTCCTTTTTACAGAAATTTACCTAAATATTAGAATGTTTGATAAATTAAGAACTCGTATCCAAAATATCAAAAGCATTTGCATTGAAATATATTAAATTAAAAACAATTTGTGATGGATTGTTTATGGGAAATATTATAATCATAATCACCAAAGGAAAATTTCATTTTTAAATTAAAATTCTACAAAATATTTTATTAATATTAGAATTTTATGCAAACTGCCTCTTTATTCTACAACATTCTTCACTGTTTCACTCATAAATTCTAAAATAGGGAATTTTTAATAATATAATAATAAATTAGAAATAGAATAAAAATGAGTTTTTATTTTATAATTAATTAAAGTATGTATGAAACTTAAATGCTGAAGATGCTATAAGAAATATATCAATCGACATTTTTATCTAAATTTGAAAGAACAAATAAATAAATAAACTGTAAGACTTTAAAGAATGAAGATTTTTCCTTTCTCAGTCAGACAGTTAAATAAGTATCCTGAAAGTGAACTACGCCATTTATAAAATTAATTTGTGGATGCTCCCTACTGATAAGGAAACATAAAATACTCGCTTGAAATTCTACTCACTAAAACATAGCTGGAAGACGAGTAAGTTCCGCAAATGTGTTGTGTGCGTTTTCCCAATTGAAAAAAGATGTTTCAATCTTGCTGATTCCTGCCGTGAAACAAAAAATAAATACAGCTGATAAGGTAACTTTTTTATTCGTAAAAAAAACCCCGGCCGATCTAACAAATGAGCTGAACGTTTCAGAGAAAATGAGCAGTAAAAGTTGATGATTTTGATGGCCATGATAGCGGATAATAAATGAGCAATGCTTGCGCTAACTTGGTATTAGAACTAGATAACATACACTTCCTTTTATTTGCTTGTAGTAAAACGCTATTATTCGAAACAATATTTTACATTTTAGATAATTTTTAATGCGAAAAGGGTTTATTTATGAAAGAAAATATAATGTCTGAAAAATGTTTTTTTTTTTTGTGAGTAAATTTGATAATTTATAAAGGTCAACAATTAATATATAATTCCCAGAATTATTTAAGTGAAAACTGAACTGTAGTCTCTTTCTGTTATTGTGCGTAGGAAACAGGGTGCTTTATTTCTAATTAAAGATTTTCATAATTAGCGTATGATCTTTCTGTTTGCTGCAAAATGTTTCGTATGTACAATGACAAACAAAGACAACATTTTAAAAATTTGTATAATTAAATTGAGCTTATATATTATAGTATAAAAAATCCACGGAGTTAAAAGTCATAGGATTTGCTTTCTTGTTTTTGGCTCAACAAGTCTTTGGAATGGAATGTTTGAACTGGTTCGTAATCCCATAAGTTGTAAATACTGGTTTGTTTAGTTATGGTCCACAAAAAAAATGTTCCCTAAGCATCAAAGGTAGAACAATTGTTGACATATTTAATGCTACGTTTTGAATAAAATGTAAAGAAAATATACTTTGATTGCTAGTGAAAACGTGAATAAAAAATTTTTTAAATTTGAATAAAAACTGAAATTTCTAAGAATATTTTGTTCTATTAAATTAAAATTATATTTTATGTTTATTGAAACAATACAGATTTTGTTAAAAATTTACAGTGATAAAAATACATAACATGAATTATTGCCACATTTTAAAACAAAATATTAACCATAACAATATTTTTATTTTTAGGAAAAGGATATTTGTAATTAAAACTATATATAATTCATTTTTACCATACAGATGGAGAATGTTTTAATATTTAACTATAGAAATTTTTCGTTATAATGTAAGTTTAAATATGTCATAAAAGTTTAACACATAAAGTCATCAAAATTACAAATATTTCTTACTTTTCTAATTATTAAAAACATAAGTTTTTAGGATTATAAAATATAATTTCTTTATTTCTATTATCTGCTATATTCTAATAAGGGTGAGATATTATAAAAATAGTGTGCCCGCCTATCTCCAATGTGAATTGTTTTTCTTCTGTGGAAACTAGTGTTGTTACGTTTTGCAAGCTATTTCATTTGTCAGTTTTGCGGTAACTGAACTGTTTTCATATTGACAGTTGTGTGTTATTTTTAAAATTATAATGAAAAACTGGTTTTAATTATTAAAATATAACGTACGTCATTATTTTAAGAATTTAAAAATTTCAGTACTGAACACTATTTGGATTCAAGAAAAAAGATTCTTTAAAGAATACATTCTTTCAAAAATTAAAAAAAATATAAAAAAATTCTAAAAAATTAGGAAAAACTGCTATTGATATTGATAACTTTACTTAAAAAATACGTTCATTCAATTTAAAATAATTTTAAGTTTTTACTGTTAAATCCTTAATGATTTCTTTTTAGAATCTTTCGATGAGAAAATGAAATGGAAGTTTTATTTATTATTTCGTCTTTCAAAATAACTTGTTTTGTTTAATGTTTGATAAGAAATATTAATTATCATAATAATTATAATTTGATAATTTTTTAATTATTATTTATTGTCATGAATAATTTTACATTTTTAAAATCACATTTTGACCAAAGAAAAATTATTTTGATAACTAAGCGGCTTAAAAACGTTTCGGTAGCATCGCAAGAATTTCATTCCGGTTAGGATCTAAACACAAGAACAGCTGAATTATAATCTGAAATTCGATGTAAATTATTACTCATTCATTTAATAGTTGTTACTGGTGTAGAAAATTTTTAAATGGATTATTGAATATTATTTATAAATGTTAAATAACTTTCCGTTTTCTTTATCTAATGAAACACAGTTCTTAAAATTCTAAGTTACTTATCACTTTTAATTTTATAAGTTTTTAACTATTACTGACAGCTATATGATATCTACAGGAAATCTAATTAACATAAATTTGTAAGAATATTTATGTCAAAATAATGAGAATAATATCGATTTATTAATTTAAAGCATATTTGAAATGTTAAGCATAAATTGATTTCTAGGTATCGTATTTAAATTTAACTTTAAAAGTTCATTTCATTTAACTCCTGAATAAAATAAGAAGTAATTTATTTGTAATATCTTTTTTCACTAAATGATTTTAATTTTTTACCTTTGATTCAGAATTGAATAATTCAATCTCTTTATTTATTTGTTTTAATATGTGGTTAAAAAAGTATGTACTTTTATTAAAGCGTTTAATATATATACAAATAATTAATTGATAACAAATAAACAGTTTTATTGAAATAATTGTTTTTTGTTAAACTTACTCTATTTTATATTCATATTTCCTACACTTTTAATTAATATTAATGCTTTTTAATTACAAGATTTAATGTTTTGGTTACTATGATGGATTATTTTATTTTTTCATTCTATTCAGCAAGATTTTTAATTTTAAGCTTTTTAATTAAAAAATAAAACTTTCAAAACTTAAAATGTAAAAGGAAGAAAAGTTAATAAACTTGATAATATCTTGTTACAGTGTATAACAGCTGCATTGGCCGAAAGTTAAAACATCTGCCTACGTCATGGACATCTGCGCGGGAACACGCTACACTTTGTTTTCATAAATGCTCCAGGAAAAAGGAATGCCTTAGGTGTGTATTCTGAGGGAAAAACATGCAAAGACTACCTTCAATTTTCTTCAGCATTCTTAAAGATAGAAGGAAAAAATTGAAGAATGAATACAAGAATTTAAATACATTAAAATGGAACAGTTCTTTGTTGAAAGCAGTTTTTCTAGGGATTTGTAAATAAAGATTCTAAAACACAACAAATGATGATTTAAAAAGGAAAAAGTTGAAGATTAAAAAAAAATAATAAAAAAATATTGGTATCAAATTAATTAAACCTAAACTTTCAGAAACATAAAGATTAAATTTTCTTAATTTTTTAAATACTCAAAAATTTGATTATTTGTATGAATTAAATTTTGAATATCACAAAATATTTTATATGTTCATGGTTTCAACTCGTTTTCTTAAATGTTTATCAAAAATAATTTAGTAGTGGATATTAAAATTAAGCATTAGGCTATCTACAAAAGTAGACTCTACAAATATACTTAACACATAGGCTTATATTAAACATGCATTTTATTCATTTTTAAAATTCATGAAGACAATTAAAAAATAAATTTATTAAAATGATGGTAATAAATACAAGTAAAAATTAAATATTATTTTTTAATTATGTAAATTTTTCTTTAAAATCATGAGGTTTCATACTGTACTTTATGCATGGAAATACTTGTATATATGGAAATAACAAAAATCATAGTATTCAAACACATCATTGAACTTACTTTTATATTTTCTTAATTTTATATTGACTTTCTAATCAAAAAACTAAAACAATGAAATTAAGTAAAGAAATAGACTTTTTTTATTTCTTTTGCTATTTTTTTTTAAATTTTGTGCTAAAAAATTTGATAAAAATGGTAAAGAGGAAGTTTTCGGAGGAAAGGCAAATAAATATTTGCCTTTCCTGGAATCTATTTTACTGCATTCTATTCTGTTTTCTATTCTTTACATTATTCCTGGCATTCTATTCTACATAGTGAATTCATTTCTACTGTCATATATTTACATCAATAAATTTGAGAGGGAAAATTAGCTTTGATTTTGGGAAATATGCAAAAGATGAATTTTGCTGTAGTTTATGTTTAAGTAATTTAAAGCTCATTAATATTTATTGATATGGAATTCAAACTACTAATGAGATTAAAATATTTTCTTTAATAAATATCCAATATAAAGTTATACAAGTGACATACAATTCTTAGATTGTATATCAGATTGTCAATAAATAACTTACACTTTTAGTAAGGAAATATTTCTTGTATATCTTATTTAAATGAATAGATGATAGTTATTCAATTAATAATAACGAAACAATTTACATTATTAATTTATATTACATTATCATTTTCAAAAAGTGATGATGATTAGAAAACCATATTAAATGTTTCTTATTTAAAAATGTAGAAATTAAAATTCAATATTTTGAAAAGCTTAAGTTACGGCTATACTATCTTATGTAATATTATTTAAATGATTAACAAAAAGCCAGTAAAGACATTTAAATGTAATAAGACAAATTAGCAATTCATATTTAAAGATAAAACATAGCAATAGGTATTGGAATGTTTAAAAAGTTAGATTAAAGTTAGGAATAATGCTTCGTTCTAAAAGATATTGGTACATAAAAATCGACTAAAAAACTTTTTCTCTTTAAAAACCCTTTAAAAAGAAAATAAATCCTATCTCAGTAGAAATTTGTTTTTGCCTTATATCTAAGCTTTTGCTCTTCCAAAAGTACTTTTATGATGAAAAATGCTCAGTTTTCATATGAATAAAACGGATTATTTATTTTTCTAAATTACACTTTTAAAATAGATCATATTCTCATTACACTGAAAAATAATACAACTTTCAGTTTTCTTTTACATTATTCTATATTTTTATATTTAGCTAAATACTTATAAATTTTATAATCCACATTTTTTACATTTAATAAATCATAAATTTAAAGGATGGAAGATAATTTCTAAATGCAATAACCAGCTAGTATTTAAGTAAAAATAAATTTTAAATTAAATTAAAATTAACAAGATTTAATAATTTACATATTATGCTTTAAGCAAATTTTCCTACATTAAAATATAAATGCTTAAAGGTTTCTTACTTAAGAATTTTTGTAACTTTGAATCAAAAAAATATAATTATATAAATTATATGAACTTGCAAACGTATCTCACGTCAAGAAAAATATAACAATTTTTAATTTTATATTAATAATTAAGCTTTACAAATATGCATGTTAATTATAGTTTAAATTAAACGCATCAATATTTCAATTTAATATTTATTGAAAATATTTAATTTGTGGAAGAATATTATATCATAACAATTCAGAAATAAAAACAAACAGCTTACGAAAATTTAAACATAAACAGTTTGGCAGGAATAAATATTCAAGTCAATTTGCTATTCATAGCAGCAAACTGATATCGTCAAGTCCTGAGGACAATTAAGAGGTCCGCGACCTTCTCGACTTGCATACAAGAAGAAAGGGGGTGGAACAAAAAATTCGCCAAGTACACATTTTCACTCACCTGGTCTCCATTTCTCGGGGTGGATAAAAAAGAAGTTTCGACGTACTTCATACTACGGCATACCTGGATGGAATGAATGGACGGCCGGTTGGTCTGTCGACCGCGGAAAAATTAACGAGGGAGCAGGGGTGCGGGAGAACGAGAAAAAAAAAAGAAAGTGAAAAGAATAAACAAGTGACGTAATTTTTTTTCTGGAATGACTCGGTTGAATGTGTCCCTGCTACAGACTAGTTGCTACAATATTTCAAACACGAATTTGGGAATTAGGTTTGAATGGTGTCTTTAGAATGGACATTTGGGTTCATTATTGTTTGAGAGATATGCGACTCTTAACATACTCGTTATTTCACTATTTTTTAATGATGTTTTTAAACTTCGCTTGGAGCGAACAAAAGTTGTTTCTAAAAGTTTGGTATATATCTGACCTAATTCTTAAACATATGTAAGTTATGCGTTGTTTTAAAAATAATATTAACAGACATTTTTAAAAATTAGTTGGTGAAAATAATTTATGCGTATCATTGGTTGGTTATGTCTTGAAAAATAGTGTAATATTATACACTGAAATATGCAGTACAGTTCAGAAAAAATTTAAAAATTCTATTTATAATAATTAATATTAAAATTACTGTGCCCATTATATTTATGGATATTTTTTACATTTTCCATGTCACAAATACTTCATTAGAAATTTCCTTACATGAAAATTTCGTATATTTAAATCAATGGACATAAAAAGGAATTGGAAGCATGTAATAATATTCCAGGATGAAGCCATATACAATACCTGTTGAATTAAAGTCAAATCTCTGAAACATTTAGTTATAAAATTAATTTATTTAAATTAAATTTTTGTTCATGGTATAAATTTGTTATTTGGGAAAACAACAAAGAGTATGCAAATTCGGAAATATAAAAACAATTATGTGTAAAAAACAATGTATTATTTTTGTCTGTCTCAAGGATTATTTATGTTAAAGTTAGTTCCCTGCTTGTTTTTATCCCAGATATATCAAACAAGGACTTATAAAAATGAGGATTAAATGTGACTATTAAATAGTGATATCTGTTTTAGTTCACTACTCTAGTAAAAAATTGGTGTTCAATTACCAAGCTATTAATAAATATAAAAATACAACAATTGTTTTTATAAAATGATACATTCATCGATGTTAAGTCATATTGAAGATGTTCATATTATTCTTGAATGATTTATAATAATTACTGAATTAGGAAACATGTTTTTGATTCCTTTAGTTGAAGATGACAAAGTTTACTTTTATTTTTAAAATAAATCAATATAATAGCTTAGCTTTTTCATTTTTAGATTATATTTGCGTCTCCAATATTAAGAATGCGAAAATAAACCACTGGTAATTGCATTTGCTTATAACTCAATGAAAAAATATCTATCAAAAACATTTGTTTGTATTAAACAAGTCTGATACAATTCTATATTACTCGGCATTAATTAATTTTTACAATTCGTTTTGCAAAACCTATCCTCATGTTTTACTCACTTTAAATCTATTAACTGATGCCATTAAAACAATGAATAAATTTTTTCTCTAAACGTGTTTGAATTTGAAAGAACTTTTTGCTCTGCGTTATGCTTTTGAAATAATACGTTGCCGATTTTAAAATTTAATTTTAACTCGATTAAGGTTAAAATTAAATTTAACTTGTTATTTAAAAACGGGAATAGAGATTGAGGAAATGTTTGACTACGCGCGGCAATGAATTAAATTGGATATTTTTTTAGGACTAAGCGATGTTACATTATCCACATTGGGGGGAGTTTAAAATTAGTTTTAAATAGTAAAAATAATAATGAAGGAAAAGTACTAATTTATTTAGTTTTATGTCAAATTTTTGAATAATTTTGTCTGTACATGAAAGGATGCTTTGATTTTGAATGTTTAAGAATAAGTTTTATACAATAAAAATTATATTCATGAAAAAAAAACTCTTCACAGTTCGTTTATTTCTATGATAAATTTTTGTTGTTATCTTTTTATCTATGCATGGAGGAATAGAAACCAAATCAATATTATCAACATGTGTAATCCTTGTGAGCTGAAAAGTAAAAGCAATTTTATAACATAGTTTGAGAAAGGCTTAGGAGGAATTTATGTAGGACTCGTATACACATTTTTATTTGGTAGAAGACAGTAACATATGACTAGTCTAGTTAATAAAACAACGTTTTTCAGAAAACAAGGCATTTATTGATCATTTCAATCACTGGTAAAATTCCCAGATGAAGTTCGTTATCTCTGATTATGCACGTTCAAGAGTAGATTTCCAGGTAAATAACTAGATATATGAGACGTGTATACAAATACATATACAATTTTTAGAGTACTATACAACTCGCTTACAGAAAAATTTGAATTACTTTCTTACAATCATATATTTAATTATCTATAGTTATATAATTAAGATTATCAATTTACTTAACTTTCTACAAATTAATGTAGAACTATTTTTGATTTTATTTTTGAAAATTTGTTTTTTCTAAAAAAAATAACATTCAGCAAATAAAATTAATTATTTTTTCACACGAAGAAAAAAATGTTTCAAAGTATTTGATGTGAAACTGGAAAATTTTATGATGGCTATTTCATGATTTTTATAGTACAGTTGCTGTTTTCCACTGCCACAGTCTTCTAAGAGATGTAGCCTTTAAAATCGTAATTAAATAGTGTAAAGTGATATCAAAAAGAAATAACTTTAAGATACAAAGGAAAGCAATGTGGGAAATTAATTTTTAGTATCCCAGATTAAATTGTTTTTGCTTTTAAGATCTCGCCAATTGGAGTTTAATTGCCTTTTGATGTGAAAATGAAGATTGTTGAAAATAATGTAGGAATTTTTTTTTTAACTTGTAGAGAAATGATGGAAAATTGAATTTGGTATTAATCTCATGTGTTATCTGAAAATAAAATTAAAGATTTTGATCAAATATAGAATTTATTTAAATAAGTCTGTACATGAGTACTAGAAAACGCATGTTTAGTAAAAATTAAACTATAAAAAGTATTACATCAGTATCTAAAATAATAGCATTGACTACAATGAGTCAGAAACCCAAGAAATTTAAACTAGTAATATATATTTGATTTATTTATTTCGAAAATCAAGTTAGTTTGCATATAAAATGATTATTTGGAGTTTCATTTATAATATTGTATTCTGTTATAATAATATATTTAATAGAGTATTTATAATTTTATTCCATACTTGAAACATTAAATGGCTGTGCATAATAATAACTTGTGAATAAAATTATTAATGATTTTATTCACAATTTATTTTTGCATCTTTTTGTTTTTATGTGTCAAAAATTGTGAGTAAAATTATTAAAATAAAAAAAAATAAATGAAATTGTTATTTTGAAGGTTGTTCTACCAATAAGATAAAAGTAATATATTTTATTTCTTTTCCTCTTTTATGTTTTCATAACAGTGTTACAGACTTATAATGTGTTAATAAGTTATTTAAACAATGTAATTTATAAATATGATAGCCATTTAAAAGAAAAAATGTTTATATTTTGGAAGAAGGACATATATATAAAATGCATAATTTTGTGTGAAGTTCAAAGAACAAGGGAAGTAATAGGCCTCATATATACCTAACTGTCATATTTGTGTTGAAAATCTGAGAACATGATCAAAACTATAGTTGAATCAGTATTTCTCTCCCAGTATAGGCCAGCTTTAAATTTATTGTTAATTTTATATTAAATAACCTAATTTAATTAATTTTTGTTTGCAAAAAGGGCACATAACGTATATTAATGAGCCTAACAAAATTATCTGAAAAAATTAAATCATATCAAGAAACTTCATTTCGTTTGCTATTCAATTAATATAGAACTAATTGATGAATTTTAAAATTGTTCGTTAATATATCTTTTATATATACATAACTCTTACACAAACACACACACACACACACACACACACACACATATATATATATATATATATATGAGATGAGTAGCAGATATAAAAGTGGTAAATATTAACACATCATTAACAGTACGGAATGCTGGAAGTGTCTCATCGTGAAAAACGGTGATAGACAGCTACAAGCATCGTTGATGCAAGAAACACTATTGGCCCAAATTATATTCGGTCATCCATTGAGTAGTCTA
>JAPDSC010009994.1:0-19499 GCA_026290005.1 Latrodectus geometricus | reverse complement strand
AAAAAAAAACTTTAAAATCAATCTGAAGATTAATTACAGCAGAATTAGAACTATTTTCACTTTAAATGTTTAGTAAATATTGACTGGATATCTCATAGTGTTGAAATAAGTCATCTAAGTAATGGAAGTTAATAGTTATGGTAATAAAAAATGTCATCCTACTATTCATTTAAATTAAAGAAAAAATTATAAAATTTCAAAGAATATTTCATAGAAATGGTTCGTTATAGTTTATTATATATATATATATATATGTGTGTGTGTGTTCTTCATTGATAAGTATTAAAATTTATTTAAATGGGTGGTTAATTTATTCTTGATTAACATTTTTAAAACCGGTATTGTAATCACAATATTAATATTTAATACTTCTTTTACTATATTTTACAAACACATCAAAGTGCATGTCTGTAAAAAAAATTGAAATTACTTTTTTTAATAGTATATATGATTTAAGCTCTTATAAAAATCATGCATATTCTGTGAATTGTTCAGTATTTCTATCACAATAAATGAGCTATAGTTCTGAAGGACAAATATGGATTAATTGCTTATTTTTAAATTTAGAAACAGGATCACATATTTTACTTTAGTATAACTTTACATTTATATCGTACTCTATTATTCTTGTTATTATATTTGTATTGTATATTAATATTGTTACTATATGTTTAAGACTTATTAAAATATATATGTATTTTTTTGCAAATTTAATAAAATATTGAAATAAACATGTGAGTATTTAAGATGAATGTAAAAGAAATATCTATTGAATGAAGTTATTAAAAAGTAACTTTTACTAATCATTGGTTAAAGGTTCCCAACTAAAAAACAATTGCACAATAAACAATAAAAAACAATTATTTATAATAACATATTTCTATTTAAAATACTCCACACCATCAATAGCAATGCACATTTGGATCATCGTTTAAAATTCATATTTTAGCATAGATAGGTATTTTGCAACATAGATAGGTATATTGCAGCATAGATAGGTATATTTGATAAGTATATTGCAGTATAGAAGGTGACTCGTTGGAACAAGCATCCGTAATAAATCATTTAAGCTTCTGCAGTGTTTGTTGAGGGGTCGCATATACCTGCTTAACACCCTCATCACAATAGACGATGAACAGCCCCCCCTGTACTTCCCGTTGAAAACAATGCATATTTTTATAGATGTATCGAAACTTGATAAAGGAGTATCAACGATCCTTGTCTAAGCAGATCTAAGACCCACACGTGGACGCATAAACTTCAGAAAGCGAATTCTGTCTATTAAGAGCAGATGATTGCCATCAGAAACTGTCATGTTTGACAAAGGGCAACAACATCATGTAACTATTTGGTCTTATTGCCAGGCAGCCCTGAAAGCTACCTGCCCTTCGACATCAATCGCTGGTCTCATAATTTATTCCAGCCAAGCAGAATTAACCAACATTTTTTCCATCCAAATGAAATGGATTAAAGACCATGCTAGCACAGAAGGCAATGAAGCAGCCGATAAGGAAGTGAAGAATGCAGCCTCTTCGTCACTACAGCCTCTCATTACTCCACTCTCTTGCTATCATCTCAAACAAATATGCCGGAAATAATTGAGAACTGGCAACAAAGTTAAATGGATTCTACCACAGGGCACTTGATTAATTATGTGGAAACTTCTGTCTCAATGAATCCCTTAAACTGGACAAGAAAGGAATCAAAATGTTTGAAAAATATTTCTAAATTGCATTTCATATATCATAAATAGAGTAAGTATGTTGTATCCAATTTATGTAATTATCAACTGAGATAATAGGTGATCTATAAATAGATCGCTGGGCGCTTATGATAGTAAAAGACCAAGTAACATTCCTGTTATTTTATAGTTAAAAAATATCAAATTTAGAGAGGGAAATTAAACTTTTGTGAATTTAAAAACAACTAATGAGATTAAAAGGAGAAAATATCATTTTATTGATCTAAACTTATTTAAAATTTTATATAGCCAATTTGTTAAATTTAAGTGTGATATAATGAAATACATTTCAGACAAAAGGTTACATTGCATTTTGTACAAAACGTAAGATGTCTACCCTTACAGTTTTGAAACTTTCATCTTTTTTGGTTTTGTCTTTGTCTTTTTCTTATAACATGGTCTTCTCTATCTAAACGCACAGAGTCTATTATGTTTGATCTTGATGACATCCTCAGAGGTCTTCCAATGCCTTTCTTATAATTTCTTTCACGTTTGAGGTATGGAATAGCAATATATATGCAGATGTATTGTATATGTTTCTTTTCGCAATTTGATTAATTGAACAAAATATACGCATTTATGATAGACTTGTAGGTAACTCTAGTAAAAATTGGCCATAAAAATATTTTGCCGCGGATCTCAATTGTGTGTTTTTCTAAAAACCAGTCATGCTGGTTGACTCCACCCATATTTTTGTTATACTGGTGAATATTATTAGGTTGCAAGACTTGTGATTTTTTTCAAACCTTTTTGGTGCCTTGAAACTTGGATTAAAGGCTCAATGTAATCAAAGTTTGTCACTGTTTGCACATACTTGTTATCCTTCCATTTAACTATAGTTATTTTGTTCTTTTCGTCGAAACAGTAGTCATAAGAATCACGGCTTTTTCATTCTAACATTTTATAAGGCATTATAGGGCAAGAAGCTGTTCTATTGTTTCTAATTGTGCAAGTAGCTATGTATTATTGTTGTTTTTAACTCCACCCTCAGAACATAAGAATAGAAAAAATTGTCAAAAATGATGATGTGGCTGTTAGGATCAGTTACTGGTTGTAACATAGAGCTAGGAATAGACCCATAGAGCTACTCCTAGCTCTATGGGTTATAATATTTTTTCCACCACTCGTGTTCCAAGCGCTTCTTTTGGAGTTACAGAAGTTAACTCACCCACAACAGACCTAAAGCATTTATATAAGACTCTATTTCCTAAAAAAACATATATTTTAGCGCTTCTTCGGAGGTGTGAAAAAGTTTACGCTGAGATATTTTGAAGGAAATAAAATGGGGGGGGATGGTATTAGCTACTACTAACGCCCAGCCGTCTATTCTTAGATCAGCATGTTTAAACTTACATTTAATAATAAAAACAGTTATTTTTCTGATATAAGTAAGCCATAATAATTAAAAAGGTATTGAAGATATAAAACACATAAAAAAGTATAACTTATTTTTAATTTTTTTTCTGTTGGATACAAAATCGAAAAGTGTACTTTGAAGCTTCAAAATGGCAAACATCAGACGCTAGCTGTTGGAGTGATCTGGGAAAGAATGCTTCAAATCTCATTTGGGGCTGCAATCACATGTGTAAGGGAACAAGTAAATGTCAATACGAAATGACTAAAATATATCGTTTTCACTGGAAGTTTTGAGTGGGAGGTGGGATATAAATAAATCACTGGGTGTTAACGGGTTAACAAGTTTTTCGTCATTTTTAAATCATACATTCCTAAGTTTAAATACCTCCAGTTTTTGTACAAAACAGGGCATTACATTCTGCAGCAGTTGTGAATACAGTACACCTGTTAAGGTACCATCGTAAAAAATTGTACCGATCAATTTGTTACTATAAATTGCGCATTATACATTATTACCAAACCACACTTAGTGCCGAATTTATAGTACATCTAGGCCTTTCTAGTTGCCAGCAATGAGTGTATTGCTCTTTGTGCATGTAATTCCGAGAAAAGCATGCCTGGTTTGACTACACTTAATATACCAAGAATTTTGGCTGAACATGTATCTGATTCACAAGAAGAAGATTATCTTGAATCTGACATCAATTAATCTGACATGAATCAATATCGGGTCCGTAAAATGTAATGTGACGTTGGTTGTAAGAATAAGCACATTTCTCGTAGGATTTTCCAATTTCCCTTTTTGGAGAGGTCACTAAGTTCACTGATTTGTCTTGTACCGAATATCCTTTTGTACTGAATATTGTCTTGTAAGCATTTCCAGTATACGAAGGAGCGAATGTTGTTATGTATGTATGTATGCTAGATCTCATCTGCCAGATGAGGTCTAGCATACATACATAACAACATACATAACGTGCCGTCCAACCTTTGTTTGTTAGTCAAATACAGCTCGACTAGTCATGAAGCCGGTCTTCATTAAACGTTTTTACAACGGTTAGGATAATTCGAAAAGAAAGATGTGAGCATACAGGGAAATGTTACCGATACAACATTTTTGCTCTTCGTGCCTTGAGTCCACATTCTCGCACAGTAAAACTACCTCACAATATCCACCTTTGGAAAACCACTAAATAGCCATGACCTTCAACATAAAAGAAAACCAATAAGATGTCTCTTTTATGTTAGTGGTTTCAAGTGAACGGGTTTGATGTTTATAACATATTCGTCTAATGCAACAATTTAGAACATAAAGTGCAAGTGTCGTTGGGATGATGTTCAGATCAGTTCAAGGATTCAACTCTCGAAGCTTAAATCAGAATTATTTGGACAAAGAATTGTTAGTGATACCACTCAATTGCGTTGTGTTAGACCGAAAGATAATATTTTCTCCTTCTGTTCACATTTCGTGACACCACATTGTAGGAAATCACGAAAATACAAATACAAGTTTTAATCTTATTTTTTAAATCTATGTAGATGAGGCATCTTTTGGTACTAAATTGATAACTTTTTTACAAATTTATAATTCTCTTTTAGTCCCTATTTTGCTATTTCGTACTATTCTCGAGATACGAAAGCTCTCCCTAGTTTTTCATGAGGTGGCGATATACCATTTACAATATCTAGACAAAAAGTTTATAAATATAGTAGTAGCTGTTCGAAACAAAAGGGGTGATAAGGGACTTTAGTGGACAAATTAATAAATTTATTTTTAACTAAGCATAAGTCAATTCAACCAAATAATCTTTTTTATTTACAAGAGGTTCATTTTCTTCCATTTATTTTTACATAAAAATTTTGCAATAAAGCATTTTAAGATACAAAATTCAAATATTTTTCTTCTTAATGTAATTAATTTTTTAAAAAATTAAATAAAACAATAAAGAAATATTATTCCAAAGTTTTAGAAATCTCCCAACATTTATGACTTTTATTTAGTATGTTTGAATTTTATAGATACTTTGATCACCAGATCTTCTAGCCTGAGATTCCGGAATGACCCATGCCTAAAGTTTATGTAGAGGCATTAAATCCTTTCCATTTTCTAAAACTGTGAAAAAGATAACTGCAGATTTTTTTTGAAAGTGAGCAAGATTTCATTTTACGTGTAATATCATGACAAATAACTAGAGTTTTAGTATATATATTTTAAATAAAATAGCAAAGCATAAAATTCATTGAAAATTTTGATGCGTTCCTTCCAAAAAAATGTGGAAGGTTTATGAGAGTCATTAATACATTACCGAAGTATAGCTAATAAAATTTTTTTCCACTTCTTAATGGCTCTTAAAAATACAAATATTGAAACTACCAATTATTTTATTTAATTTTTAACTTCTTTTTTAACATGAACTCTTGACATATTTTTCTAAACATTATTTCAACTGTTCCTAAACTACTTATACGTATAACCTTTAAATTGTGTAAAATTTTAAATACGCAATTCAAAAAGAATAATAAAAATATGTTGAATTTTTTCCTCCCAAATTTTAAAGTACGTACTAGGGATTTTTCATACAAAACATCTTTATTGGTATGTTATTTAATGTTAAATAATTGATACAAATGTATAATTTTCTTCTCAGTAATATTAAAATAATAAATAATCGATTTCATTTAAACACTTCAATAATTCTCAGAATTTAATTTATAAAGATATTTGATGCAATTATTTATATTTGTCGAAAATTTCTTCTGAAGCTTGTTTTTTTAATTTGAGCTGTTTAATTACTTAAGAATCTTTAGTATTTTTCAAAATTGTTAGATATTTGTAGTAATCCTCTAATATAAAATCTACACATGCATGCAACTGTAAGCAATAACGAAGAGTTAATTGTTTCAGAAATCTTTATTAAAAAAGTAGATTTATGTGAAGAAATATATTTAAAAAATGCTATTAATAAAATATCTTTAAAGCAAATATAATGAATTCTATATATTTTTTATATTGCAGAAATGCATGACGTTCTAAAATTCATACCTAAAATAAAGAAAACATATATATATATATCAGATTCCGATATGATATTTCACATCAATAATGTGTAATATCATTCTAAAATTTTATAAATCGTTTAACGATTGTTACCAACATTTATGAGTTCTAAGATCGTATTCGGATATTTTAAAAGTTGTTCTTGAACTACAAATATCCCTAACAAAAATACTTTTCTTTTTTTATACAAACATAAATAATAAATATTAGTTAAAAATAATTAAGTACTTTTAACAATGCTTAAATTGATTATAAATAAGAAAATTAATTTAACCTATTATTTTAAATAGAGATCTTGATATACGGTTGCATTTAATATATGATATATTAAAATTAAAGTTTGTTTGAGACTGTCACACAAAAACATTTTGAATATTGCTTAGTTGTATACAAAAACAAGTACTATTTACATTTGCAAAATATTTTTATTTACTTATTTTAATTAAAAAAATAAACTACTTACAAATGTAAGAATACAATTTTCATTGTTTTGAAAATCAAGTATTTTAGTATTCGTTTCATATGAATGATAAAATTGAACTTGAAGCTTTTTTTTTTTTTTTTTTTTTACATCAGTTAGAGATAATGTACATATATGTAATTGTAGTTTTATTTAAAATATATTTTTCATACAAATCTTTGCATAAATAAAATATTATAAATTATAAAATAAAATATTTATTCGTTTCTTGATTTGATAATTTCTTGATGTATTTTATATTACATTTTGCTATGTCTTACAATTATATTTATTGAAAATGAAAATATTCAATTAACATACTTTTTATAGGTAATTTCTGTTCAAAATAAATTTTAAAGTTTAGAATACATTTAATTAATATATATCAACCAATGTTTTTTTAAAGGAACTAAGAATAAATTTACACATTCCATGCCTGTAAAAATCAATGCAGTTTGTGACTACAGTTCACAAAAAAATAATTTACTCGAAATTATGTTATAATAATACTTATTTTTAAGGAATTATAAATTGTTGAATATTATGCCTTGAAGAGATTAATTTTACATTTGTATTGAAAAACTTGTTTATTTTTGTGCGAATTTAATGTTCACATATAATAATGTTTTGAAAAATCCTTAAGTAGTATGAATCCATAATTGCAAATAAAAGTCCTTGCATTTTATACAAAATGGTAAGTAAAGAATCACTTCTATCAGTTTTATTAAATATTGCTTTCTTAACATTGAGTACAAAAACTCAAATGCATTTTTCTTAAATGCAAAAGAAATAAAGGGCTTACTGTGATCTGTCTTTCTTTTACTTCTGTAATATATTAAAATTACCATCGTAAGGAAAACTTTCCTCTGAAAGTTAAGAAAAACAATATAGTACGAGACAACATCTTGACTCAGAAGTGCCGGTATTTTGTTTGGAAGTTCTGAAGGAGTAAGAGTACCAATTCATCAAGTTCATATGAGTTCTTTTGGTGACAGTTTGATCTTGTGGCTCTATTTTTCTTACTATAGGAAAAAACTTTGCCCATTAATTGCAGCTCTTTTTTGAGAGTATGTCTTGAGGAAGTAATTTCTCGTCCATTCTTCTTCCCATCATATTTTTCTGTGGGTTCAAACAAAAAGATTAATCAATTTTTACGTATTTTAATTTTTTATTCTGCTTCTGATGTAGTACTCCAGAATATTTTTGTATGATATACAGATATATAAGAACAGCAGAAATTATAGATAATCTGAATTACTTTAATAACTTTTAGACCACTGTTAAATATGAATAAAAGATTGGAAAGTATTAAATATACACATAATATACCAGAATTTAAAACCAAAATATTAAAATCATTAAAAAATGTATGCATATTAATTATTTTAAAAATAAAATGTTAAACATTCATTATCACTACTTTAAAATATAGATATTTATTTAAAAACAAATGAAGTAAAAATTGAAGCAAAGGATTCCATTTATTTAAAAAATAAAATTTATTTATTATTTTTTAATATATTGGAATTTTTAGAATCACAAATTAATTAGATTACTTGATCATTGTGACAAAACTAACCTGAATAAAATTTTCTGGTAAAGAGTGATTATTATTCTATAGTTTTCCGGTTTTATTATTATTATTATAAATAAAAAATAAGATAAATATTTGATATTCAGATTTAAAAGCTTCTAGGTTTGTGTCGACATTTATTATTATAAATCTTATTGATTTCCATATAAAATACTAAAATATTTTAAGAGTAGTACTTATTTGTATATATTATCAAGTAAGCATGTAATAATACTGTGAGTATAATTTATGTAATAATGATCAATTAATATAACAGTAAATAATTTTATATAGAATTTTCCAACAATATATTCTGGTTAGACGATTCAGAATTTGGAAATCAAAATTATATTAATGATAGTTTATAAAGAAATTAATTAAATAGAAATGAATCAAAATTAGATTATATTTTTATAAAATTGAATTATCCACAAGATTTTATAACATCATTAATTATGGATCAAACATTTGTTGGGTGACACTTTCAATTTATGATAACGTTTCCTTTCATTTTCATGTAAATGCAGCTGACATTTTCTGTTTCTGATATAGTCTGTTTTCTACATATCGTCTACTGGTAGAATTTTTTAATCGAAAGTTTTATTTTGGGAACAGGAAGTTTGACCAAGCGATTTTGATTGAACTTTCAGTAGTCTAACGTTGTATTCAACATTGCGATGTTGGAACTTTGCTCGTTCATGCCTTTTCTTAAAACTGATTTTGGCGATGTTTTCGCTTTAAGTATTTCTATTTTTCTTGTTTTTCTTTTTCTTTTACAGAGATCTCTGAACTGTTTTCTCTTGAACCATGTTTGTAAATGAAATCTTAATGAGGATGTATATTCACTATGAAAATTCAAAATTGTGTAAGTTATATCCTATTGAATGTTCTTATACGAAGCTAAAATAAAAAAGGAAATTTCTTCCATCTGTCTTATTTTGAGTGTGTTGATGAATAAATATTATTTTCATCTTAGGATTTCCTGAAGCGACCTATTGTGAATGTGCACATCAGGACTTCCCCTTAGTTCTAAAAAATATTTTCCCACAAAACATACCACTTAAATTTTTTATTTATTGATTACAAAAATATGTTTTAGTTAAATTACTATGTGATTTTATACTGAATTTTGTTTTATATTTTCATTTTGTTTATACTTATTTTATATTTTCATTTACAAACATGTTATAGTTCAACATTGAGTTAGAGTTAGGCTTTGGGCAATTTTTTAAGTAGACTTTTTAAAGGCCCCCAGGTAACATCATTTAATGTTCAGTTATAATTCCAAATGCAAAATATTTTCATTATACATAAATATTGTTATTATATTAAATTATTTAATATAAATTACAAGTCTTGAATTATTAATGATTTAGTTTTATACAATAAGACTGTAAAACTATCACCTATATCTACTACTACAAACATAATGTTAAAAATTTCAAAAGGCACTATTGCATGTATAATATCACATTAGTGTTTTTAAAGCAGACACGAACATATATTCCCGATCCTCAATACAACAATCGACAATAAAAACGCTTCTATCCTTGCTGTCGGAACAGTTTATAGCAAGAACAACTTTGCTCCTGACCAGAAATTTTTCTATGCATTATTTAAAATATTAATTATTATTTGTTAAGAAACTATTTGAAATATTTTGATTGTTTGATTTTATGGGAGTTGAAAGTATTTTAATTCTCAAAGTGCAATAAAAACCGATATTGAAACCATGTCATTCCACTTACAAAAAAGCATGTAAGATTTAAATTAGTTTTTTTCTGGAAAAAATTATAAATATTTTAAACAAATATTTATTAAGTAAATCCTGTACTTTAAACCAATAGCTATTTAACTATACAAATAAGACTTTTTTTAAAAAAAAAGTGAAAGAACCTTCCTACATTGCATTTTATGAGAAAATTATGCTTGTGATTTCTTCAAAACACGGAATTGAATTTTTTATAAATATTATTGAAATAATGATAAATAAACTATTATATTAGAAATCAAAAAATAAATTTCAGTATAAAATATATATCTTCTTTAATTTTAGTGAATTTTAACTTAAAATTTTATAACATATAATCATACATGTTTATTATTAATCAATACATAAATTTATATTTATTACTAAAATTATTTGAAGGAAAATATAATGCAGAGTTTTCAAATGTTATATGACTATTTTGAAGCAAAATATTTCAAATTTCTTTTAAAAAGTATTGCTTTTGGAGGAACTTTTATTCTCCAATGATGAGACAAATGATTTTCTTTTCTTAAAGTATTGCTGTAAATAATGCAAATTCCAAGATTTAACAGCATGGAGGAAGCTGTTATAGAGTGGAATTGCATACAAGCTGGGAAAGTGTTCGGACTTGCAAACCATGATTCTTTACTTAGGATAAAAAAACTGATGGCATATATCTGGGTATGAAATTGATATTCACTCTAAGCAAGAGCTATGGTTCTAAAGTGATGTATATGACAATATTTAACACACAAGTTCTTTTAAATAAAAATTAGAAAAGAATGTTCCAATAAAAATTCAGCAGCCAACTTCTTATACAACACACCTAATAGAAATTTATCGAAATTAAATAACAATTTCTTAAAAATAAAATTGTAAATTACCTATAGGTCATTAATTAGTTACCCAAAAAAAGGATGTAAATGAAAAAATTGTATTTATTTAAAAAATTTAATAATCTGAATATTATAAGTGATTACATTTTTAAGAAATTTGGAAACATAAATCACGAAAAACTGATATCGAGAAAAACTATTATAGCACTAAAACACCAGGTATTGATACGAGCATAGATTAAATATCATGCAGATACTGTATCCCATGTAATCTCAAAATGATTTTAGATGAAACGTTTGATACAAACGTTAAACATGTATTTCCCATTTATGAGAAATGTAAAAATCGTGGTCGACAGTTCTTTTGTCAAAATATTTCTGTATCAAAGAAAGACTTTTCAATGCCATCAGTATGTTATTGTTTATTATTTAGCTAAAATTTAATGTTTCACAGGTCTTTAACAAATGTTAAAACTCTGGTTACAATGGACCAACACAACAAAAATTAAATGAGCAAAGATTGAAAGGGCCATCAGTGTGGACAAAATGTGTTTTAAACGTGTGTACAGTAGCAAGTCCATGTCATCATTCCTAGTGATAGATTAAAAAAATGTTCTCAAAAGACACAATTTCAATATGCACTATCCATACAGGCAGTAGTTACTGATGAATTCCTTGTTATGATGTTAAAAGAAGTAATATTTATTAGAATACAAGACGTCAAAACAATCTTAGTCTAAATCCCCCGTTGGTCACACAGTTAAAGACTTTTTCTGAGTAATATAAAGCTACTTTTGCTATAAATGTTGAAGTATTGTTGTGGTCACTTGTTCTTTAGGCTCAATATTTGATTCTAGAATATAAAATTTATTCAAAAATTTGCTCTTATGTTTGCGATTGCCGAACAGAGGTTCTACAAAAGTCTGTTATTTTAAATTTATGATACGGTCATATGACCGTTTGAGCCCATTGACTTCCCTAATCTGCAATATTTATTGTACATCAATGAACATCTTACATGAGCCTCATTAATATGTAATAAAATCTAAGGTCAATTTGAATCCCAATGGAACTCAAATTGACCTCGATTAACCATAGAAAAGTTCTGGTGAACTTTTCTCCTTTTATAACAAGGTATAAAAACTGTTCACCACTCAGAAATTTTATAATGAAATTTATCTTTAACTTTTATTTCTGATTCTTAATTAGGTTTTGAATAAATATGGACCATTATGAAGTTTCTTTGATGAAGATCTTTCTTTTCATTTTTCAGAATTCACATATTAAACATTATTAAAAAAAGCATTTGGAAACTTAAATTAGAACTTTCTTATTTAGAAATATGTGGCCCATTGTTATTTAAACGCAAACACCTTTAAATAACTTAAATATTTTAACTTTTTATAGCTCATTTAACTCCAAAAAAATTTCTTTTACTAAAAATAACGTTGCTTTTTTTAAAAAATACATGTTTTTTACTAAAGTTTAAGGGAGCCTGGAATGAAACTCTAATAATTGTATAGAATAAATTCCGACAAAGACAATATAAATAAATAAAATTATCTCTTTAAGAAGACTGAATTAATATTTATATCCAGTTCAATAAATTATTGCGATTTCTTAACTATCAAGATTAACACTACTCATCCTGAAATTTAGTAAAGAATAGCTGTAAACGATATCATTTAACCCCAATGCACACACTAGCCGAACACATCATGAAAGATAAATATTAGTGTCTATTATTGCTTAACTTCATCGAAGCACGCCATTCTTCTGCGAAATACATAATTTAATGTTCCCTTGGGGTTAAAGTCCTGTACCCATCTTCCCCTCATAACACCTGAATAATTTATTGGGATCGTTCTTGCTCCCCGTGACAATCCTCATTAGGAGTATGTTGCGATCCGTGTGATACACAAATGCCTTGATGGGAATTAAGGAAGACTTCGTCTTAAATGGAACACTGGTGCCAGTGTCCCAATTGAACTGTTAATTCGCTTATCAGAGAGTTGTTGCTGGTTTATGACACGTCAATTCTCTATTACGCCACTGACTCTTGTCACTATGATAAGGTTGTACATAATTCTGAGCGTGGTAGGGACTTTTGTGGAGATAAATGATCATTAAAACTTCACGTTTGCCCTAATTAATGCCCCCATCCTCTCATATTAGTAATTTAAACAGTTTCCAGCTTAATAGTAATGGGTGAATTCCTATGAGAGTGTAAGCACACATTTCTGTTTTAATAATAGCTTTACTTAAAATATGAGTGTGAGTACCTTTGATGTGGTTGGGCTTGCATTCTCAAATGTTCAATGGCCATATAAAGAGTCTTGAAACAATACACAGATATTTATTTCGTATTCATTTTCCTTTTACATTTACATTTAATGTAAATTAAGTAAATTTGGTTAATTAATTGAATAATAACATTTGTGCTATCATATGCTTTTGCTAATTTGTTAAGAATAAATATCTTTTAAATTGATATTCATAGAAGTGAAGAAATATAGGCTTAAAAACTTTTAATTTTTTAACTAAAATAGTTTGACCAAGTAATTGGAGATTTTGTAATATCCTTTCAAATATGTTGCTCATTACACATATAATTACCCTTCATGGGCTTCAAAATGTTCAAGAAATATGTAAATATTTTCTTGTTGTGGATAGAATACTTATTGTCAAATAAATGTACATCTTAGGTGAAACGTAGGTAGGAATTTTATTCCGAAAAAAACTGTTTTGAAACTTGGAGATAAAAATTAGCTTAAAAAGTGAAAAAAATGCTTAATTACCCTAGAATCAAAATACATTTTTCCAAATGCAAAAATTACTTAGTTTTTCTTAAATAAGAGTGATTGAAATAACGGCATTTTGATACACATAGCAGGGCTGAAAGAATAACCGATTAAAAGCAAAATACATTTTTGTGAAGTGAGCAAAATTTTAAAGAGTTGCATTACTTAAACTGTTTAATAATTTAAAATTTTGAGTTTATTAAATTATAACCATTGTTACCTTTAATTAATTTTTCTATTATTATTTTTGAAAAGAAGATTTGAATGATTATTCTTTAATTAATTGTAACAGCTTTTTATTTCTGTTTCATTTTGAGTTACTTCGATGGGTAAACTTATTTTCTTTCCTTTGTTTATCCATACTAATCTAGTTATAGAATTCTTATTTAGTTTTTTTTTTTATCTAGTTATAGAATTCTTATTTAGTTTTTTTTATCTAGTTATAGAATTATGTGCTATGAATTTATGTTTTGAGTTCAACACAAGCTAAATTCAACAGAATTTATGTTCTGTTGAATTTAGCTTGTGTTGCACAATGGAATATATTAAAATATGTTGTGTGTATGATTTTGGTATACAGATTTTAGAAAGTTCATCTTGCGAAACATGAATACGATCCACTAATAAAAACTATCCTAAATGGTAAAATGATTTGAGAATTTTTTGATTTGATAACCCTTTATATTTTGAAATTAATACGATTTTCTCCCTTTAGGGAAACGAATACATCCCGTTAATTGTGTAAAGTAATTTTGATACTGAGTGAGATAGAGACTCTGTGCAAATTACTATCTCAATATTTAGAAATTAAATTAGATTAATGATAAAAATTTTTCACGTGAATGTAAACTTGTATTACTTACAGCAGAATAACTTGAAGGTAAAAAGTTATATCGTATAAATTTTTCCATTTCGTAATTTGTGTTCAAAATTTTTCTTAAATGGAATGCCGTATATAAAGTTTTAAATTGTACACTTCTTTCCAATAATGAACCAAATTCACACTTATTTTATATACAACAATGATTAGAATAAAATTTACTTTTATTGTAATCACTTATTTAAAACATTATATCATTTTCAAAAAAGTTTACTCATCAAAAAGTAAACTATAAATTCTGTTGTTCAAAATAAATTACGAAATTTGAACTTTTACTAATTTTTTCAAAGATTATTACAAAGTTAGTATATAAAAAATGTATTTTTATGTATAATATATATAGAATTATCGATATTTCAAACAGTAATTGAAAATATTTCAAATTATTTCCGAAAAATTATATTTTTATAAAAACATCCATAAAATCAAGAGATTTAAAATCCTGATATACTCATAATTGTGGTCATTCACAAACATATTTGCTAAAATTTTTATGTTTTTTCTTCATTATAAATTTAAATTCATTGATAGAATACTTGTTAGTTGTCAACATATTTAATGTATACCTCAAAGAGTATAAAAATAAAAACTGATAATAAATTGTTGGAAATTTATAATAATTGAATTTATTTCAGTAATAAATTGATATGAATTGAAAAATTCAAAAATATCAACTAATTAATTATAAATAAAAGAACACATAATTGATTTATTAATCATAGTACGCAATCAGAACAGATTCAATATGCTGTATTACAAAATTAATAAATGAATTTGCACAGCATTCGACTAATCTGGGAATTGAAAAAATCTTGTTTCAGACAAGTGAAAAAATTGCTTCTTTGTTTTTCTGATATCGTAATGAATGAAAAAGTTACGAGCTGAAAAATAAAGCCTATATATTACCACTTGTAATTAGATTGCACATCTCCCAATTCAGATGATCCTTCGAAACTGGTGGTTGATAAGATTAATGCCATTAAATCCAGGGTGCGATATTTACAAGGAAAACATCTGCATATCGTGATGTAATTAGTAGCATGAATACATAAACACCCGAATTATTCAATTTGCTCCTGGAGGTAATTACTTTATTCATTACCGGTGGATGAAAGTAATTACCACTGCAACATTTGCGTGTGTCTTCGTTGCCTCAATCCCATCTGTCATTGCCCCAGTGAAGAAAAATTTGCTTTTCAGACGAACACGAGGAAGCCCCTTAACATTGTTAAGAGTGTATAAATTAGGTATATAATGCTGTATATTTAATTCATATGTTAGTAGGCATCTTGTAATATAATGAAATTACACATAAAGGAATACCTGCAGAATGTAGTTAAATCAAATCATACAGTTTGAAATAATATTTTTGTAAAATTTGTTTATTGAAAGCTTATAATTTCTTGTAAATGATTTTAATAAAAAATAAAATTCATAATATTTTTCAGTTGAAAAATAAATTATAGGAAGACTAATAATGATTAGCAAGCGAAGAAATTAAATTCACTTGCAGTTGAAAGAAACACTTCAGAAAAGACTGTTTTCAATCATTTAAAGTTGGTTGATATAAATTAATGAATTTATTAACAATTATCATATATCTATTACAACTATTATTTGATCTAACAATATTTTAATGATATTTCGTACGTGGATTATTGTTGCATGTCATTGTTTATCAGCAAAATTAAACTAAGTTCATGACTCCAACAACTATGAGCTTAGCAAATATGTGTAGAGTGGATTTTCCTAGAGACCCTCTTTAGTAAAATATAAATGCATTTGTTTTAATTCTTAAGGTTTTAAGATGAAAGCTAACTACATCTTAATTTAATTTTCTCTTCAACATACTGCAACAAACATAACTCTAACAACATACCACGAGATTTTTAAAAATATGTTTCATGCTTTGAATGATACAAAAGTTATATGCCGGTTTTTCCGGGAAACACCATAATCAGTAAGCATGAAGTTACATAATATTTCAGTGTTTAAGTTCGATTTGCAAATGTATATAGATTACTTCTGCTGAAATCAGTAAATTAAAATGTGTAAGTAAATACTGCGTCAGAGCCAAATTGCTTACTATTTGTAATCAAGAAAAATGGGATGAATGTAGTTTATCTAGAATGTCGAAAGAAATAAGTAATGAAACTGATGTGTATAATTTTTGGAGTATTATGCCATGTTCTTATTTCTTAATCATTTTGTGCATTATATGATAATAAACTATTTTGAATAAAGCTAAAAAATCAGTTGCTTTACATGGTATTTAAAATTATTACATTGATTAAAATTATAAGAGCAACGCATATCATATAAAAATTACTTTTATGCATGTATTTGAATGGTGCTTTTTCTTTTATTGAAAAATGTTCTATTCTCAAATTATGTATAAGAGCATGTAACATTATTCTGCAATAAAATAAGAATTAAATTGTAGGTAATATCAAACTTCTTAAATATACATAAGAAGGTTCAAAATCTCAAAACAAAATCAGATTTGAATTGTGGAAAATAATGAGACGTAATTTTAATAAGTATTTCTGTAGCCCCTTGCATGGAAAATCAAAAATAATTGATTAGTTGTTAATTTAATATAATCAAATGCAACTCATAAAAACATATCTTTAATTGAGTAATTACAATTTAAAATACATAGTGTTACTTGTTCAAAATTACAGTAATGTATTACAAATAGATGCAAATCCAAAAAAAAAAAAAAATAAATAAATAAATTAAATAAAATGTAAGCTACATATGATGCTACGACTTACCAAAAAGAAAAAAAAAATTGTGAACAGTGAAATTAAAACTAGGGAAAAAATCGTAAGAATAAACAAGGAGAAGACATGAGAAGAAAAGAAGAACATAACAACTTTCCTTGTCTTTTCAACAGTTGTTGACATCGGGACACTGAAGACGGAAAAAAAAAAAAAAAAGAAGACACGAAGCATCGATAGCAACTTAAATTAATACCATAAGCACTTTACAACTAAATACAAAAGTAGGAATATTTATGACACATTCAGTAACACAAAAGTGAAATGATTAATTAAAATTCTTATGAATTAGGAATAACTTTAAGCAAAAAAATTGTTATCGTTAAAAAAACAATCATATAGCTATCGTGGTTGATCTCGATATATAAGAGAAACACCGAGATAACCTATGTTCTTAGATAATAGTGGAGACTTGTCGAGAACAAATCAGAAAGACAAAGTTAAATAACACAATTTTATTATATTATTAAAATTTAAATACTTACATTGAATATTCTTGATTAGTTGTCTTATCAATATATAAATTTAATCAAAACATATTTATGTAGCATTGTGGCCAGGGTTCTGGGGAAGAGTTTTAAAAGGCTCACCCCTTGTATAGTGCATCACCCTTGGTAGGTCAGTACAGTTGCTCCTCTTTCTTTAGGCTCTCCTTTCATCATCACATTGCTCCTATATTACCCTGAACTGGTCTGCTCCATGTCTCTCATTTGGGTAGGTCTGCTTTACCTCTGTCCCTTTTTCTCTGTCATCGGAGGACTATATTTCTCCCATATCTCATCGGAGGCTTAGGTCTCCATATATCTCTTCGGAGGCTTAGTGTCTTGTTATATATCTTGGTTCAACTCCTTAACTTTATAATTGTCTTCATTTCTCCTCCCATTTCTTCTATTGGTTATTTTTTTATCATAAAATGAATGCGTAACTTCTAGTCTTCCAAGTAATGGTTAGAAATCTCCTCTCCAAACCCTTGATTGGTCATACACAAATACAAAAGAGAACGTTTTTACATTATATAGACCACCCATGCATGAGTTTCAGTTTTCAGATGCCACCTTGAAATGTCTAGTTTTATTTCTTTATGACACTTGTCTCATTGTATTACAATTTTATGTATTTACTTTCTTTTACATTTTAAAAATTACTGCCGAGAGGAATTGTTATTGAATTCACTGTACATTAAAACATGTGTTTCCTCTGCGGCTCTTTTTATGTTGTTTAGAATACGACAATAGCTTTATCGTAACCTCAAATTTCTCCTAATTATAGATATTATACAAAATATCGTATTGTGAATAATTGATCTTATACAAATTGTGTTATTTATTACTGTTCATTACAACTAATTGTATTTTAAATAAGAGAACTAAAAAATTTTCAAGAAAATTTATTAATAAAATATTTAACAAGGTTTTCTTGTTTTTTTGTCAAATGAATCAACAAATCAAAAATTTAGATCATGCTTAACACTTTTTGATTTAATATTTATGGTAATTAGATAAGGAATGTACGATGTTTTACCCTATTTCACTTAAAAACACATCGAATGCTTTGAAATTTCAGTTAAAATATTTAAAAAGTTCTGGTATTTTTTAAATATAATTCCAAATGTCAAAATCTTACAAAGCGTTAGATGAAATTTATGGTGTTAATTTACCAAGATTGTAGTGTAAAAAGGCCTGAGAAAACTTAAAAAACATAAAATATGTCATATAATTGATGAGAGTTACTATTTCAAAGGAATCTCTTTGAAAAAGATATTGAGCTCACAAAATTGTCTTAAAAATCAATACAGTTTGGAAGAAACAATGTTTTATAGACTGAAACAATAGGATACAAAAATCTGGAAAAATGAGAGCCTAATCCGAAAATTGCACTTTGACCTACATGGAAAAAAATATGCTCTAACCTCACTCAGCTGATAAATCACCAATCTTGAAACAATTGTCTGGACTTGTTTACAGGTCACAGTTTCTCAAAAAAAGACATTTTTTACTCGTATTTCGCCTTATTTTTGTACACGTTTTCCACAAAAAAACAGGAATAAAAAACTTTAAAAGTTTAGTTCTCGAAAAAAATTACGAAAAAGCGTGCCCAAAATAAAACGAGAAATTAAAGTCCTGTCAAGATGATAAAAAAGATAAGAGATAGTTTCCTTCATGAAGGACGGGGGTTGGCTGTGGTTTTCTTGATGGATGGCAACCTGACATCGAAGTTAAACTGAAAATCCCCAAAGCGCTCGAGCAAGCAGGGGAAAAAAA
>JAPDSC010009980.1:15490-29944 GCA_026290005.1 Latrodectus geometricus | reverse complement strand
AAAAGGAAAACTTATTTAAATTTAATTCATTTTTAAAATCCTTTTTACTTTTAAATTGAATCAGTAGATGTAAAATAATTTGAGAATACAAACAATTAGAATTAAGTACATAGATTCAATTAAATTGGATGAAGGACAATTTATTCAAATAAAAATACAAAACTACAGATAAAAAATGAAAACTTATTTCAAGACAAGAATTCAATAAGACAAATTTTGATATATAAAGTTTATTAAACATAGTGTAATTGACAAATGATTGACTAACTGAAGCTATTTATCTGTGTAAATTTTAGTACCAGTTTTATAAATCTACAATATGAATAGTATAGTTAACATTATTTTTTTACATTACTAATAAATTCAAGTTATTCATCTAGAACACAATGTAGTCTATGGTACAATGTTATTCTTTGGTACTTATGTTTAATATGGTATTCTTTGAAATGAAAGACTCTGGGTTCAATACCAATCCCTATTGAACAAAAGTATGAAAGGTGTTATATTTTTGTTTTCTGTATGCATACTTATCAAGAAAGAGCTTGGGAATTTATTTAGTAATCTCTCTTGTAACACATAAATATGGCAACTATCTATTTATATAGATATTTTTGCCCTGCAGAAAAAAGTAACAAGTGAATATGATCTTTTTATATAAATGATGAATACTTTTATCACCCATAATAAGTAGAAAAACAATGTCTCATTTTACTTGTAAAATATACCTAATGCTTAGGGATATTTTGTGGATCAAATTTAAAAAAATGAATTAAATCATTATTACATATAAATGTTATACTGCATAATAAATTATTTTTTTCTACATATATTCAATATATGACAGAGAAATTAAAATATGATTTTAAAAGTTTGAATGTAAAAATATGCTGATGTTGGATATAGTAGCAAGAACTGATAATTTCATATCATTTTACAAACCAAGCCAAATCTATCAAGGATTGTTCATACAACATATAAAATAAATAAACTCCAAAATAGAGTGTTAATTTCATTAACACACTCTATTTTGGAATTTCTAGTTTTAATCTAAATAAGAAATGTTACCTTTCTTTTAAAACATTGAACTTTTTTTACAAAAGTATTATTTAAATAATAAAAAAATTATAGATTTTATTTGCACAATTCAATACAAAATTGAGTTAATTTTCAGCATTTAAAACACATTCCTAAAACAAATTTTATAGAATACAACCATTTCTAAACATAACAAATTTTGGTCTGCATCTGAAAGACAATTTCCTGTTATGTAAGTTAAGAAGTGTTACGACACTTCTTATGGAGTACAATTCATTAGCATTAATATTAAATTGTTTTGAAAGTTACTGTAATTTATTAGTTTAAAATATCAAGTCTACAATTTGAATTTTCAGTTTATTTACTTTATAACTTGAAATCTCAGTTTTCATTAATAATTCAAATTACTAACTCTAAGTTTGAAAATTTAAGATTTGTTTGTATTTGTACTTTATAAGTAAGTGGTTTAGGAAAAACCAAATTTATGTTTTTTAAATTAGGAACATGTTATTTTTTTATACATGAATTGATTAAAATGTTATCTTATGTACTAAGTAATTTAATAGTTAAATTAAATATTGTGAAAAAGTTTAGAGCTACATTTTTATGCTGATTAATCATAAATAAATTATAATAAGAAAGAATGTTAATAATAACTGATTTAGAGCTAATATTTGGTTCTTGACCACTGATAAGAACATTACCATAGATTTTATTAAGATATGTGCTACTGTTTAGTTAATTAAAGTTGAGTATTGTAAAATCAATGATTATTATCAAAACTTTTCTTTCATAAAAGCTAATATCTAAAATAATGATATTCAACTCAAAGAATTTTTATCTGTAGTTTCTTAGTTACTTATTAATAGCAACAAAATTATAAGAGAACTTATGAAAAGTTTCAATAAACATAAATCATTAAAATAACATAAAATAATAAAATCATAAAAACAACAACTTAAAATTCATTCATAATTAGACTCATTTCCAAAAATGTAATTCCTAATTGAAATGCAATAATTTAAAATATTGTAATTATTTAATAAATTATAAATCTGACATAACTTACCTGTGGATCTGATTGTATTTCAAAATGGTTAGGGCATAGATGGCATTTCATTCTAAACTTGTAAATAGGTGTTGAGTAATACATGCCCACTTTAGTTTTTTCAGCATTGTAGCGAACTCCCATTCCAATATGATTTTCACATCCATTGCACCATATGTTGAAAGGCATTTCAAATCTATATAAGAAAGAAACAACAGGTATTAAGAAAATTATCAAGCATATTTATTCTAAATTATCAAGTATAAATATAACAACTAAAATTGAAATATGTATAATTTAAAAAATGATAGAGATCATTACAGTTTAGCTCAAATATAATAATATGCTGAATTCAAGGATATTTTTAATAATACTACAGGGATGTTTTAAATAATTGATAAAATAATTTGATTATATATATAAAGATCACATTTAGGCTTTAGAAAAATGAGAGAAAAATAAAGAAATTTACCTTTAACATTTAATGTTTCATAGAATGTTAAAGATAAAAGAAACGAGTATTAAATAAGTACCTGATAATGAGTATGCCTAAATGTAATTTACGAGCTCTTTCTCGCAATGCATGTGTTCCTCGAAATTTATTAATGGATCCTTTAGATGGTGTCCATTCTGGTGGATAATATTTATTGACAGCTTTTCTTTCTGCCTGTAATAAACATAAAGAAATATTAATTTAATATATTTTGTGCATTTTATATAATAAATATTTTAACTTTTACAATCAAAAAATATATTCTTTGTTCATATCTTAAGCAAGTAACATCTGCAAATTTTTAGAATTATTCAAACCATTTATGCTATACACATACATTTTGTTATTTTACATTATAATCATGATAAAAAAAAAAATTAGGCAGTCAGATTTTCAACTTCAATTGACATTAGAGTAATTTTGTTTATTATAGATAAATATAGCATTGTCAATAAAAAAAATGTTTGACCAACTTTTATAACATAATAATTGAAACTGCATAAATATTATACAGCAAAAATATCAAAAGCAAAATAATTATAATAAATATAAGTAAAACATTAGAAAAAGTTCAGCATTCAACATAAGGGCAGACAACCCTAACATGAATTTACACAGGGGTATAAAGAGCTTATAACTTTTCTCAATTTTTTATACACAATGAATTTAAGATGTACACAAATATTAGACTGGTAGCATATATAACTCATGCATACTTTTAGTAAGAATGGCTAAATCCTATGAGCCAGTACAGAAGCCAAATGTGCCAAACTGTGAATTATTGTGATGGAATTGATTCTTGCGATTTTAATATGTAACTTGATGAAAGTATGAGAGAAATTAGTTTGTAGATTTAGTAACTCTTGCTATGAATTTTGTTTTTACATTTATAATTGAAATTTAAGTGTTTAAAGTTATATTTTATTTTAAAAGTACATAAAATTGAAAAATTTGTATTTTAATATTTGTGTGTAGCAAGTGAAAGGTAAGGATAGTAATAAAATGAATTTGCATTTTTTAAAATTTTTTTATGCAATTCTTCTGCAAGTGATGATTAGACAAATAATTTTACTTTACGTGTTATTTGCTTAAAACTGCTGTTGTATGTAATAATTTATATATATTATTAAGTATTGTGTAGAAATGAACAAAAATGTATTTAGGTTCATTGTGAATAGTAATTCTTGTTAATTAGAAACTTAATGTTTTCATAAAAATATACGCCATTTACATTAATGATTTAGCTTTATTCCTTGGTTATTTCCTGTGCTAGAATTTGTTTATGTTTATTTTTAAGGTGAATGACATTGTCTGGTCAATTATAACCTGAGTTCTTTGTATAAATATATGTTGCTTACGCCATTGATTTAGCTTTATTTTAGGTTGTGTATTTTAGGATGTAATTTAGGTTGACATGAAAATTGGCAATTATATTAAGCCCATACCCATTTATAGGATTTTAACATTAGAACTAATGTAATATGATGAACATTATTAAATTAAGAATTTAATAACAAAATATTATACTATTTTAATAAATTCCTTAGAAAAAATAAATAAGTAAATTTTCATTTTAAATAAATTTATGGCTTTAACATTTAAATTCATTTTAGTCTCATCCTTCCTGAAAATGTTAAATCATGTACTGCATTATAAATAATGCAAATTAAAAAAATTCAGTTAGACTCTAATGTAATACTGCTCAACTTTTATACACAGTAATTTTGTTATCAAGACAGTTTTATTTGTCCAATGATATTGGCAAAAAAAAAAAAAAAATGATATCACAAGAAAAAGTAAGTCTCAAATATGTGATTTAGAATTACTATTTTTTAAGACAGACAAGGGTATTTTAATACGTAATTTGATAATTGTAAAATAATAGAAGCTAGTCTTTAAATAAAAATATTAAAATAAATACAATAATCAAATTTTTACATTAAGATGAATAGTAAGCAGGTAATAAAAATATAAATGTATTTTTTGTAATATCTATTTTTTTTTTTACATTTATTAAGCAGAAATAATTTAAAAGATGTTTATATCAATGATATCAAAAAATAGAATTAAAAAATTCAGTATCAAATTTCAAATCAAATTCAGTATCAATTATCAAATTTATTTTAAAATTTGTATACAGCACTTGACTGAATTCAAGCTTTTAGTGCAGATGTCTAATCAACAAATTACTGCACCAGGATACATTTCTATATATTGCCAATTTTGATCTGTTATTGAGTTGATTATGAGTCTAGGACAGCTTCCAATAAGCTATAAGTTGATAACTGTTTTGACAACCTTTACATTTTATGATAATATTAATGTTAGTTTACTTAAAAGTTTATTAATCAATTCATAATTTGATATTTATAAATAAATTCAATTTAAAATTGGAAGTTTTAAGATCAGTTTAAATTTTGCAGTTCAAATTAGTAGTTTTAAGTGAGAAGTTAAATAGGAAAATTTAAATTTCATATGTTTTTGTGCTGTAAATAATATAGAAAAAACTGAATCTGTATTAATTTACAAAGATAATTTAGTACAATTGCATTATACTCTCATATGAGTATCATCATAACAAGAATAAAGAAATTCTGGTTAATTCCCAGTGAACGGTATGCTCCTTATACGGTACGCATATATACAACAGTAATCATATATACAATTATAATTAATTGTATATAATAATGTATAAAATTATATTGTTTGTATAAAATAATATAATTTTATATTATATAATGATATTAATTGCATATTCTATAATTATATTAATTGTATAAAAATAGCGTACCGTACACTGGGATACAGCCGAAATTCTAATTACAAGTGGAAATATTTGAATCGTGTATTGTTTAAAAAAAGATTTACACTTTTAGAAACTATTAAAATTAATACAAATATTTTACTTACATTATTTAAACTAAGCAATTATTATTTATAGACAAAATTTATTTCTAAAACTTATTACAAAACTTATACATTAAAAATGCAAATGGCACAAGCTGGAATTATAAACTTTGTTTAATTAACTCTCATAACTTGTTTCTCATGAAGTTATAGCCAGATGTATAAATGATTTGTTTGAAAAACAGCACATATATTTAATAATTTATTTATTTTTTGTGACTTTTAAATTTTTTTAAGAAATTATAGTCAAGTTGGTAGATAAAAATAGGCACCACTCTCTAGATTCAAATTATGAATATACACAAATATGCAAAGTAAACATTCTGTTCTTGATATTTATCACATGATAAATGCCAAGTGTTGAAGTGTCATATAAGGAAGAATTGATTCCATTAAGATATTACCCCATATCAACTTAATTAGCAAAATTGCCTTTGGTAAATACATTAGGCGTCCAAAAAAATCATCAATTTTTACCACATTTAATTGTTTTATGCTCTTGGCGAGCTGTGACTGTAATGTTCAATGCCAAAAATAGGGCACTATAAAGTACACTTTTACAAAAATAATCAAAGAATACACATTTAGATTGTCATATTAGTAAACGATATTATTTGTAAAATGTTGAAAGTAGCTCTGAAAACAATAGTTACGCATATTTTTAAGTACCTAATCTAGTACTATTAATAAATTATTGGAAGTTGATTTAACTCATTTTTAATAACATATTAAAGTATTATCTTTAAAAATATATTAAGGTAACCTTCGTTGGTTAAACTATACTTTAGGGTGCCTCTTTGATTCTCGCCAAGTTGTGATCGTGATTGATCGCCAAGCTGGGCAAAACCCAATTGTATTCTGATTGCAGCAAACAACTAATTGTTCTGTGGGGAAAAAAATTGCCAATAAAATCGATAGCCAAACAAAAATCACCATGTCTGCCAAGGGGACACCCTAAAATATAGTTTTACCCATTTGTTAACGATGCTGAATTATAAAGTAATTAAAAAATGAAAATTCCACAATTTATTAAATTTATTCGAAAATTGCATTATCAGAAAATATGAAGTAGTTACCATTTTAAATTAATAATTTAGTCTTTTGCAGAATATCTTTTATGCAAAATCCTTTGCTCCAAAAACTAATTATACTTTTGAAATCCTTTCCTGTCTCTTATTCTTATACTTAAAAAAGGTCATTACAAAATCACATTAACAGTGCTTTTCTTTATTGTAATTAAAAAAGTATCGTTGTTATAAAAAATAAAAGAATATTTTAAAGTCATAAAACATTTCAAAGTCACTCTTTGAAAACTAGGACATTAAATTCCTATTTTGATTTTTTGGTGACTCAAAGACAATTAGCAGTATGATTTTTTATTACGATTTGTTTATTTACACTTTATATTTATGATCATGATGCCATTATAGTATATATAATTTTAGTCCTGCTGAAAACACTCTTTATTTTCATTTAATTAAAATAAGTTATGAATGCTATTCTGTTAAAATATAAATGTTCACAAAAAGAATTTTAATTAATAGCTTTAATAGATTTATTAGAAATTTATTAATATGATTCTTCATACCATTCGTAGGATCTTGATTAATAGTCTAGCGGACAGGTGAAGGCATTGATGTTTATCGACTATATGATATTGCTTTTGAGATCAAATATTAAAAATTATTCCCCGCTGTTCTCTTAGAATTCAAATTTATCACTGATTTTTCACTGAGCAATGATATTAATGATAATAACTTGAATCATAATGAATTCTACTGAAAATTCTAGTTCAAGAGAGAGTATAATGCCTTCATGAGATCTTATATAATGCCAATGTAGCTATCAAAAGCTGTGAATGACACATCTATGGTTTAGCATTTTTCCCATGGTGATTTTATTTTATGGATAGAGGATCGAATTCTCAAGTCGTTACGAAAAAAATTTAAAGAAAACCATTAAATTATTATATTGAAAAATGTGTAAGTGAAAAAATCCATCTCCCGTAGTTTCACAGTGAACCTGGAATTTGACATAAGTTCAGAATTTGAAAATTTATTCTGAAACCTTCATTACAATATGTGATTTTAATTAAAAGAATAAATTCTTAATTAAAAGAAAATATACATTCTTTGTAAAAAAATAAATAAATAAACTTGGTATTAGCAAAGGCGACTCTTTATGTCAAAATAGTAATTGGTTCCAAAGTTAATAACATAGTAGAGCGTAAATATTGGGCTGACAAAACTTATAAGCATTAGCTCTATTCTGCATAAGCACTCTCAGCACAATGATGCTCTATTCTGTTAGGCATGGAACCAGTTACCATTCTGACCAAGAGACTGCCCCCCCCCAAAAAAAATAGAACACCCAAAATGTGTAAATTGTATTAATAACCACATAGTCTTTTATGCAGGATGTCCTATCAACCCAATGAACAAAAGTAAAGATAATAATAAGCCCACAATTGCTTCAACAGCAAATCTTAGAAAACCAAACGTTTCTTTCGTCCAAGCGGCGGCTAGTAACATCCCCCATCAACATCAGGCAAGCCTCCCATCCCCCAATCCAATACAGGAATTAGGTAATTTAGAAAATTTGCAAACCATCCTTCAACTAATTAGGCAAATTAATTTAATTTTTAAAGAGTACCCAACTCTACAACTCTACTAACCAACTAGTAGATTGTCCCTCTCCCTGAAAAAACCACCCACCCCACTGATAAACTTAATCTTCTACTTAAAGTCCTAAGAGCTAGCAACCCATCTGAATGTCAGTAAACAAATTCAAGAACCTCAATTTCATGATGTGGAATGCAAATGGCATCTTTCAAAATTAGCAGAGTTTAAAATTTTTGTTCTAAAAAATAGTCCGGATGCCATCTTCTTCCAAGAGACCCATTTAACTAAAACAAGCAAATTTAAGCATTCCAAATTATTCGACTTACAGGAATGACAGGGCAACAGCTCAGGGTGGGACTGCCATCCTGGTCAAAACAAAAATTGATCACTCCCACCTACCCATCCCCAAATTATACTTTACTGAAGCCACAATCATAAACCTTCATTATTCTGACAGTGGTGACATCACCCTGATTTCATTGTACATCCCCCCACAACCAAATCCCAGCTTGTAATGGACCTAGAAAATCTTCTGTCCATAAATCATAAAATTATAATAACTGGAGACCTTAACGCCAAACACACAAACTAGGGCTGCAGTTACAACAACACCTCTGGAAGGGTGCTCAACTCCTTGACACAGAACACAGGCCTTAATATTTTCAGGCCGGTTAAACCAACCTACTATGGCCACACTTTTGGCAATTTTATCGATTTAATGCTCTTCAGGGAGGTCCAGCTTGCAACAAAAATTGTTACTATTGAAGAGCTCCCCTCTGATCACTATCCCGCTATAATATACTTCAACAATTCCCAGGCACAAAACCCTGAAAATCTCCAAACGCACTACAATTGGAATAGATTTAGACCGAAATTAATAACATTATTCTTCCTTTAAAATTTCTACCAACGCTAATCAACTCGAATTTAAAGTCAATCATCTCACTGAAATTATTAAAAATGCATTAAAAAACAGCAAATTTAGTAAAGCCTGTAATATTGCCGAAACCCTCCCAACCCCTACTTTAAGTCTGATCAAAGAAAGAAAGAAATTAAGAAAACAATACAACCGCCATAGATCCCCATTAATTAAAAACCGAATTAACTCCCATAAAAGAATAATTAAAGATAAAATAACTGAACACCACCAAAATTCTTGGAACAATTTCATTACTAACCTAAACCTGGAAGATGGGTCCTTCTGGAGAGCTGTGAACAATAAAAACAAAAAATGAAGTTTTGATCCGATTCCCCCACTTTTGGATAACAACAAATTAGTCACGTCAAACAAGGAAAAAGCAGAGTGCCCCGCTGTATCTCTCGAGAAGCAATTTGAACCCAACAACTTACCTAACCCAGCTCAAGAGCACAGGGTTGATCATGAAATTACTGAATACTTCCAATTATGTACTCCCCCCCCCCATCAAGCTCCTGAGGTCTCAGCATCTGAAATAGAAGAAATTGTTGCAAAATTAAAAAAAATAAGAAAAGCCCGGGACATGACCAGGTGACAAATAAAATCATAAAACAAATCCCAACTAAGGCGATTTTCTATCTTACCTCCATCATTAATGACATCTTGTCACTTGGTCACTTCCCAAATATATGGAAGAAAGCAGTGATCATACCAATCTACAAACGGGGAAAGTGTAATAAAAAAACCCGAAAGCTATAGGCCCATTTCCTTATTGCCCACCATGGCTAAAATCGTGGAAAAAATCATCCTTAGAAAATTAAATGAATTTGAAGATCAAAACAAAATTATAATTCCGGACCAATTCGGTTTCAGAAAAAATTTATCCACTACCCACCAACTATTGAGAGCTGTAGAAAAAATTTCCAAAGTCAAGCCAAGAAAAAATCTACTGGAGGAATATTTTTTGACCTAGAAAAAGCTTTCGATAGAGTGTGGCATAGTGGATTAATTTATAAACTAATAGTCAACAATTTCCCCATCCATCTTATTAAACTTATTCAAAATTACTTAACCAATTGGAATTTTACCGTAAGGCTAGCAAATATTTATTCTGAAGACAGACCCATCCACGCAGGCGTCCCTCAAGGATCACTGCTGGGTCCTTTTCTATTCAACATATTCATTAATGATATCCCCAAACATCCAAAAAATATGCTTTGCCTGTTTGCAGATGATACTGCTATTCTATCCACCTGTTCACAACTGAGTAATATTTATAAAAATTTATCTGAACATCTGGTGGCCATAGAGGAGTGGTTGAAGGTATGGAAAATCAAAATTAATGTCACAAAAACACAAGCTGTTTTCTTCACGAGGAAGTTGACTAACCCCACCAAAATCATGCTAGGTGGAATGGATTTACCATGGAAAAATAAGGTGAACTACCTCGGCCTAACAATAGACAGAAGACTAACTTAGAAACAACATATATAAAAAACAAAGACTAAATTTATAACGGCCAAAACTCTCCTATACCCACTAATTTGTTTAAGTTCTAAACTCTCCCTGTTTAACAAAAGCATACCTTCGCCCAATTTATAAAGCATACCTTCGCCCAGTAATCACTTATGCTGTACCAATCTGAGGTGCAGCTGCCATTACAAATTTTAAAATGCGCAACAAAATAAAATTTTACGAATGATCTTTCGGGCGGAATATTACTTTAGGAATTCCCTAATTAGGAAAACCCTAGGTATATTGTCACTCAAAGGATATAGTAAATATGTCTCCTTTAGATTTTACGATAACCTACCCAAAATTAACAATTCGGAAATCAGCGAAATTTAAAATTATAGCCCATACGAAATTCAAAATTTTCATAGGCCGAGGTCAGTTCTGAGGATAAAACCTCTAACTAACAACCCCACCTGAGATGTAAATACAAAAAAAGATCTTGACTTTAATCACTTAATTAACTGTAAAAATAACTTCCTTTTCATAAATATCTTTGTATTATTTATATTAAATGATTTGTACACGTTGTCCTTTAAATTACTTGTTTTTTCTGTTCAAAATTGCTTATTTTATGAATGTATTTAAATATATATATTTTTATTCTTATTCTGTCTATTGCTATGATTCTCCTGCAACTGTCATGTTGTAAATAATATATTACTCAAGATATCTTAGTCTTTCTAACAATTATATGTTTTGATATTTTACTTGTAAGTTTTTTTTTTTTCAGTCAAGATCTTTTTATTTTCACAACTTATTCATGTAGTATTTTTATTATTGTAAATACATAATTATTCAAGATTCCTTACTTATCTCTCATATATTTGTATTAATTTTTATTGTCGTTTTCTTCACTGTCATTTTGAATATGATATCTCAATAATTTCTTCATGCAAATAAACCATATCCCCTTATCTTACTTGCCATGCAGAGTACTGCCTCATTGGGAGCACTTTCCTCTAATTCTTATGCAAATCTCCTCTTTATGCAATAACAATTTAACTACCATTGTCTTAGATTATTCTTTTAGGAATAGAAGGTAAATGGCCGAAAGGCTAGAAACCTATCCAGCTCTAGATCCATCTCTCATTCTGACCACAGACTAAGATCTAGTCTGTCTTTTAGTCTGTGATTCTGATATTAAAAAGACGTTTTTCCTGAGACCAAATTTACTGCACTTACAAGGATTTAATGGTTACTAGGGCCAGAAATTATATGATAACGTGGTTGAATTCAATATGTGTGATTTTTACTATTTATTTAAATTAACCTTTTATAAAGATATAAAAAATATTTTTATCGAAATCAAACGCAAAATTTATAAAATTGTCAAAAATGGGGAGCATTAACAGGAATTCGGTTAAAAAAATACGTCTTATATTTCCGCAGAAGAAACTATACCTAATTTTGTAAATTAGAACAAATATTTAAATCAAAATATCCAAATTAACTTGTAAAAACATATTAAAACAAATAAGTGTTATTTTATGATTAGATTAATAACAAATAAATTTATTTGTCTTTTTTGATTTTGATAATAATAAAAGTTTCATGTTTAATAAAGTGAAAATGATTAAAAACTTTTAAATATTGATTTATTAAAAATATGCATATATAAATTTCAAACATAAGAATTTTAAGGACATTTAAAACGAGTTTGATTAAGCAATTTTTAACATGACTTTTCGTAAATTAATTTTTAAGTTTTTAATATCGGTATATCTGGACAATATATAATATTTGTTGTAAAAATCTGCACATTTTTAAAATATTTAAATAAATCCAGTTGAATATTTTATGAAAAATACTTGTCTACGAAGAATATTTTATAAAAGAATACAAAATAGTGGAGCCAAAGATTAATTTCTTTTACAAAAGTAAATGCTAACGTAATGATTAAGAACATTTTTCCTTCAAAAATATATAAAGTTTATTTTTGGTATTATATTTAAAAATGATTAGATATGTAAATATGAAGTAATATTTTAATTTTCTTTTACAAACATATTGAATGATACAGTTGTTTTTGTTTGTAATGAAAACTGAAGTTGTGTTTACCATTATTTTGTTCTGGGGATTTTATGGTAAATCATAATTTGAATTGCAAATTATGTGATAAAAAAATCTTACTAAAGTTTCTAGGACATCGTATTGTAGTTAAAATTCGTAACTTGCAAAATTATTTAAAAAGTTTTGGTTGAAATTGCATTGAATATCAGTCAAAAGATAATCAATTGGAGCATTGATTCTTTGTACTTTTTGATAACTTTTATACACACCCACTTTTACACACAGCCAATGAAAATTTTGAATTCCTTCAAATCATCCTGTCCTATCTTTTTGAATAATTCTTGTGGTTAACATTTCAGTGTTTTCTATATCTCCCGAGTTGCAAAACATGATTTAATCCTTTTATACCTCTCCTATGACATATGTAATATTGTTTCCTATACACGTGTTTGTTGTTAACTTCAAAAGAAAGTAAAATGCCGAAGAAAAAGACTAAACAATCGAAAAAAGAAGTAGATTTAAATTCTGAATCTAATCTTGTAGAAGAAGATATTCCTGATACTGATTTAAAAAAATTGGAAATAAGTAATGACGACAAGATGGGTATGAATATTTAATTGTTTGCATGACTATTTCTTTAAATTTAAATTCTTTTAATAATTTAGATTTTTAAAACATATTAATGCTATATTTATTTTGGGGCAATAGGGGTAATTCTTATCCTATAATTGAATAAAATTCAGATGATGTTTATAATTTTTGAAGTAAAATGTAACCTATTTTTACTGGTATTATTATGTAAAATTTGGAATTAATAATAATATAAAAAAGAAAAAGATACTGAATTTTTCGAGTAAATTAGAAAATTGCTTTTCTTCTAATTACTTGAATAAATCTTGAAGTAAGAATTTAGTTTATTTAACTTAATTTTTTATTTTCACTTTAACTTAAAAGAACTTGTTTAATAAAATTATAAAAATGCACTTAGTCCATTTTTTTACTTTAAGCGTTTTTAATTTTACAAGAATATATTGTTAATATATTTACAATTTATATTGCGTATTATGTTTGTTGACTTTTTGGTCTACAATTAACTCCAGAATTTCATTCGGTTTGAAGTGAAACCTATTAATTCTGTTGTCTTGCTTACTTTGTATCTCTAAGGAAATCAACTTTTCCAGAAATCTTTTTAAGAACATTTTACCTAAATTTTTTGCAATTTCTTTGCTAATTTTTTGGTTTGAGAATAAAATTTCGAAAACTTTCTAAGTTTCAATAGGTTATTCTCAATATTTAAGTGAAAATGATATCTTGTCTATGGGTTAAGCGGGGAGATCCCCTTAAACTAGCCCGATTTGTTTACATTCTGCAATATCGCCAATATCCGCTCTATTCTCGCCAAATGATTGCCAAGTGAAGGGATTACAATTACAATCTGGTTTATCTAGAAAGGGTGTATGTATAGCGTATGACGTTAAGATCTAGGCGGTGTTAATAATGTAATGAGAAAATATGATTGGATATAATATTCTACGTCATTTTTTTCATGTAATTCTGATATTTCCTGTTTTCGTGACTTATTTCTTCATTAGACTCATTCATTTGTAAATATAAAAAACTGAATTATTAATAGATTTCGATTCTTTATTTCCCAATTAGATACTTATTATATAACAGCGAAATAACAGTATTCTATAATATTTTATATATTATAATATATAGAGAAAAATAAATTTTAAATGAAGAAATATCAAATTCAAAAACCCATAAAATACACAATTCTGCTAAAATAACTATTTACAAAAAAATTTTAGTTTTTTCTTAAAAACACAATCTAAAACTAAAAATATTATTTTCATTAAATCATAAATTTCATAAGAATCTAATAAAACTCCAATACGTTAACTGA
>JAPDSC010009980.1:0-15480 GCA_026290005.1 Latrodectus geometricus | reverse complement strand
TAAATAATACGTCGGTAATTAATAATAAGAAACCAATAATTGATATTCCAAATCTATTATTACAATATTATGAAAAATCATATTATTTAGGTGCCTTTAGATATATTGATGATTTTATAATTTTTATTATTTAGAAAAATTTGATAAAATTTCAAAAATATTTATCCTGAGGACTTTAAATTAATTTATTTATCATAATATTGTATCATTTTACGTCAACAAAAATATCCAAAAATTTATTTTTAAATTTTAATCAATTTTATTTTAAGTTAAATAAATTAATTTTTTGCATCAAAACAATTGCATTTAGGAAAACCTTTTGAATATTATACTTTTGACTACATACTTCAATGAGAATAATAAATAATAGTTATTTGCTATAATACAAAATCTAGTTTATTAACCAAATGAAGAAATTAAATAATTGTTTTCCCTATTTTCAATTCCCATTCCTTTAGGTAACACTTTGCTTATGTAAGACTCAACAAACTGTTGATTATTAAATGTTGAGCATGTCTTATAACTCACAATAACAAAGTTTTCAAAAATTATAAAACTTAAATAAAAAAAGTAATGTTGTATGCATAAATTTCATTTTGAAATCAAAAATCAATTTTTCTGATTTAAAATCTAGAAAACCTTTTAAGGAACCTTTCTAGAAAACTTTTTAAGGTTATTAAGTAAGGTTTACGCAATGAATTATTTTCTTTCTCCTTGAACAGATTTATAACATTCAAAAACAATTTTAATATGGAATTTTTTACAATGTCAAAATAATAAGTACGCCCGGTTTATTTATATTCTCTAAAATGAACCGACATGTAATTAATTGTGATATATATTTCATAAAGTATATTCATAACGTATAACTTCTTTTTTTTTACAAATAAAATTGTGTTTATATTTTAAACTAATATTAAAAATGTAGACAAAAAGAATGTCGGATTAGAAAAGGATGTCGGAACCCTTAGAATTGGTATTTTTCTAACATATTTTTTCATAAGTAAATAATTTTATAAGAACTATTAAGTGTTGGATACCTAAATTGAATAAATATCAATCTCAAAACCATAAATTTTGATCATGATTGAACCAGATAGTCATGTTGTTAGGGATTACAATTTTAAAAATGAAGACTCATGCTCTTTTTCCAAGATATTATGAAATTCGGAAATAGTTTACCAACGCAGTTACCAGCCTACCAATTTATTTATAGTTAAAAATTGCAAGATGTTTCAATTCGTACGTCACTGAGAATCTCAAATTCTTATAAATATGAAATTGCTTAATTCAAGGACACAATTAACAGACTATTGTTTAATTCCTTTCATGATGAAAATATGTATGATGTTATTTTAGCATTATATCAATCAAAATCAAATGATGCAAAGAAACCTGCATTATTATTGTCATTAAGAAATCTTCTATAATTGAATTCAGGTTCAATCACAGCAATTAGAATCCAAGTGCACAAAATATTCTTCTTATTCATTCAATCAATTTTTTATTTCATCATCAAAGTCAAACTCATACGACGTAAAACCATCCAAAATATTTTTTCAATTGACAAAAAAAGCAACTGGTTATAAGGGAAAAAATCGCTATAATGAGGATGAATTAACAAATCTATTGGCTATTATTTTTTAAATGAGGATTAAAAAGAGATCCAATAAATTTGTTTTACATCCAAAATTCTCTTTTTTTAGTCCCTAGTTTTTATGACTTTCTGCCACAAAAGAACAGCAATTAAATCTCCCTCAACTGCCAGGAGAAATTTGAGCGAGAGAAAGTTGAGCGCTTGAAAGGGGGAAAAAATCTACGGTACAACAGTTGCACCGCAGGGACGAAAAGGTTAAACATTTTCAAAATGGAAAATAATACATCCAAATCTAAGTATAGTTGGAATATGAAAAATATAGTTGGAATATTTTGTATGAATGACAGTAAAATAAATCTAATCAATTAAAAAAAAAAAAAAAAAAAAAAAGAATAAATACGCTAGGCAAAATTTACAATTCTCAATTAAGATTCGAATTTTTAATATGCAAATGTTTTGCATTTGTAATATTATAAGTAGTATATGGGGGGGGGGGCTAGAGGACACTCTAAAAATGCTATATTTCTTGCAAAATAAGACTTATTTTGCAAGTTTTATACCTGTTTTTTGATAAAATAAAAAAAACTGTAAAAATGGAGCATTTTTCATTTTTAAAATTTAAACAAAAAAGTGTGTTTTTCATTCAAAAATGATGTATTTTTCACTAAAATATTCAGTATTTTTAGTGTTTTTAAGCTGTTTTTGATGAAAAATAGAGCTTTTTTTCATTTTTAAAATTTCAACAAAAAAATTTGACCTACCAATGAAAAAATGAACACTAAAAAATAATAATAATGATAATATAAAAGCCAACGTATGTGTTTTTTTAAAAAGATAAAAAATTACTTTTTTAAACAATTTTTACCTAGATACCATTGCTTCATTCGTCTATAAATTTTTTTAAAATTTTCATCTGAAAGTTGTATTTTCATCATTACAGAGCGATCATTAACTTTTTGTAAATTTCTTATTATAAATTCAGGAGATAAATTCTGTTGGTATGTGTAAATATTATTCCAATCTACATGATCTTCTAATTTTTCTATTGATCTTCTAATTTTTCTATTTTTCTAATGTTTGATATCTTGAAATTGTATCCCAATAAACCAAATCTTCGTTTAGTATTAAAAATGCTTCAGAAAGAGGTTGATATGCACTAATATATTCCCAATTAACCTAGTCTCTAAATTCCATTATAAAAGGTTCAGATAATTTTTGATACTTTGAAAGTAATTTCCAATCTACAGTATCTTGAAAATTTCTAATTAAATCCTCAGTAAGAGGGTTTTTAGCTACTTCTATCCAATCAATTTGCGCCATTTATTTAGATTTAAAAAGTCAATTCTTTTTATACATATATAGAGCTTTAAATTGTTTTGATTACCATCTGATAATACTTCTAACTTTAATTCATCTGGAGATAAGTTTTTCAATTGACATATTTTGATATCTAAATATTTTATAAATTGATTTCAAAGAAAATCTATTTTTTTCTATATGTAAGAAAGGTTTTATTTTATTTGATTGTCCATCACTATCAATTGATAATTTAAATAGTAGCATAAAAATTTTGAGAATCGACATATTCTTTTGTTGCGACGTCTTTATTTATCAGGATTTGCAACATTCGAAGTCTTACATTTCCAAATTTATATATACCATTTTTAATTAAAGAAGGTACATATAATCCATCATTATCTCGTACTAATATATTATCATTCTTTTTATTATTAATGAGTGTTTTTCTGTCTACATAATATTTATTACACACATCGTATTTATCAGTAGGAGTTGGGATATTAATTATTCTTTTGTTTTTAGCATCAAATACATTTTTATTTAAAACTAAAGCATTGTTTTCAAAGTAGCGTTTATTAACAGCGTTTTTTTCGTTTACAGGATCTTTCATATTGCCAATTATTTTATCTTTAGCATCAAAACTACCTTGAGCTGAATGTATTAGACTTTTTTGTTCTAATTCTTGTACAATTTTATTCACATAACTCATATTAGCTGAATCATGTAAATCTTTTGGATCTGACACATTTGAAATTCTTTTATGTTTTGCATTATAGTTATCATTTTGTGAATGAATAAGAGAAGCATCTGATAAATTTATAACGTCTTGTTTAAAATGTTCATGAATTCTATCCACATATGATTTTGTAGCAGAATCAGTTAATTCTAAAGGTTCATTTACATTTCTTAAATTCTTTTTTTTCTATATCGTAATTTCCATCGTTTGCTTCAGTGAAAATATTTCTGATTCTATTAAAAAAAATATATAAGTAGATAATTAATGTTTTAATGAAATTAAACACATCACACGATATTGAAGCTGTTTACCTTCATAATGTCATAGGGTGAAGATGTTTTTCTAAATATTAGAAAGAGAAAGAAAAAAAAGAAAGAAAGAAAGAAAACGTGAATGACGTGTCCACTTGTGACGTGAAAGAAACGTGTCCACTTGTAGTGGCCGAATCTTTTAGAGAAAACGACAGACTTCCTGTGTTTAATTGCTTTACAACATTCCTACACTGAACAGATGTTTTTTTTGGGGTGGTCCATCTCACAATTCCCACTCCTACAAAGATAAGTCCAAGAAACTCCACACCAATATTTTACTTGGGGAATTCTCAAACAATTATTGCCCGCCTGCAATAGCCCTTTCCCCTCAGACTTCCTGTGTTTAATTGCCTTACTGCATAACTTCCAGCAGTCATCAACAGAGGAGAGATAATCTTGTTTACGAGCTGCGGACCCTTTTCTTGCTATTGAGGTCCAATTCAAGACACTTTTTGAATTTAATGTCTTTTTGTGAGCAATAAAAACTCTTTGATGTATAATATTTATAGCTTCCCAAATTTTAAGTCTTAAAATTCAAAATTCCAAATTTTAAGTGATACAATTAGATATATACTACTTATATAAATTTAAAATTAATTATTAACATAGTTATATTTTTATAACTTTTTAAGTATCAAATATATTTGTCTTCCAGTTTTTTGCTTTTTCATATACAAGTAAAATGTTACTTAGCATTAGTGAAGGACAAAAATATAAAGATCACAAACAAGTATCTGAAGGTTATTTAAAATATGTGTATGTAGTTAAAAATATACTTTAGAACTAGAATTTCATGTAATGTTCACTTCATTAGTAATTTTTTTAATTTTCTAATTTCCCAACTGTTTAATTAGAAATTTTATCACAACCACACGGAAAAATTATTTTTAATTAGGAATTTTCCTTTTCTTATGATTTGAACCTATTTTAAGACTCGAAAATCCTATAAATTATATTTTTTCTGCAACTAATAATTTCGACTGAATTAATATAATTCAAATTATTTAAAATATTTATTTTATATCTGGATAAAAAGTTTAAAAAGATACTTCAATATTTTGCTAAATATTATATGTAGACTTTTCTGATAGTTCTAAAGACATCGAAAAATTTGAATTAATTCATTAAAACAAAAATTTGTTAAAATAATTTTAGTTAATATTTTAGCATGTCTCAAACGCTAATAAAAATATTTTACTAATTGTGATTTACAGATTAACTAATGAATTAGGGATTTATATTATCAACTAAAAAAATAAATTTCCATAAATACATAGTACGAGTTAACAATGGAATTATTATATAAATTTAAATTAGATTTTACATGGTTTATTGGAATAATTTTTATCAATGACAATCTTCATATAAATATAGCGCTTTTGTCAAATTAAATAATAAAGATTATTTTGTTTTATATTTAATTGTATGTAAATTTCAATTTGTCTACACTATAATAATATTTAAAAAATAACTCAAGTAATGAATTTGCTTATGGAAGCAAATCTTCCATTTATATTAGAATAAATTGAACGTAAAAGTTTAAGCTACTTGGTACACATAAATATAGTTATAATTTGTTGTTTTATATATATATACATGACAAATGATATTTTATCTAAGGTTGTTCAGTTTCGAGTAGAAAAATGCAATTCAACTAATAATTGTGTAACAAATAGCAGAACATCATTCAATAATGTTACATCTTCAATAATCTCATATTGGCAATCAGATGAAAGGCAATTTCATGAATTGTAGAATGCCTTAAAAAATTTCAAAGAAAAGGTTGTCATATCTATTAAAAAGTTTTATTTAAATTTATATTCGCTTTCTATTTCACCAAATTGATTCATAATAATAGAATACTAATATGACTTAATAAAAAGTAGTATATTGAAAATTTAACAACAAATGATTTTTACACAGTTAATCTTTAGTCCATCACTTGGAATTATTTTCAAATTCAAGACATTAATCTAATAAATATTTTAATAATCATTTTAGGAGTTTGAATGTTTTTATTATATTTCGAGTCTTTGTAATGTTTATTTTAATAAAAAAATATTAATTTTTTCAATCATATAATATATAAAAATATTATATAATATATTTGCATTTTAAATTTTAATGAAATAAATAATAATTAAATTAAAAATACAAAAAAATATTCTACAATATTAAATACATAATATGAATTAAAAAATAAATAATATAATTTCTTTCTTTATTATTTAAACAATTATTTTATTAATTTTAAATATTACTTTAAATATTTATATTTTTTTATATGTTTCAGCATTTTTTATTTAATTCTTTGAATAATTATTTTAGTAATTAAAATGTATTAATTAATAAAACACTTTTTGTATTTATAAATTTTTTTTATTCTTTTTATGCATATATATAAATTTAATATATATATAATATATAACATAAAAATAAATTATTGACAATAACAAAGATAAAAAGTTATTTATTAAATTAATGTTTTTTAAAACTATGCTTATTTAAGTTAATTAATTTGCTGTGTAGAATCCCCGTACCGTTGCCCGTCAAACTGTTCTTCCCTATTTAGGGAGGATCAGTTTGACGTCATTGAACACACCTCCTCACCAAATCTCGCTCTCCTTGGCAAACCCGAAGGGTTTGCCAAGGAGAGCGAGATTTGGCGATATTGCAGAATGTAAACAAATCGGGCTAGTTAAAGGGGATCCTACCGGTTAAGCATGTAAATTTCCTTGATTGGTTTCAAACCATAATTTTCATATTTTTGAATTACGATACAACAGTTTTTACCAACTAATTATTTGAAGAGTGATTGTATAAGAGTATATAGAGTGGTTATCTTAAGTAACTGATACAAAACAAAATTTTTCCAATGAAACATTAATCAAAATTTTGATTAAAATTTGTTTAGGAAGTCGTTGTTCAAATCAAGCCTTATATACTTATCACACTCCAGTTGTTTTGTGTCCTTCTGTCTTAAATTTTATCCGGTATATAATGACAACATCAAAACTGAAATAAAAATTTTATTTTTATTCACAATGTCTGAGTAGATCAAGACATTGTCTGATATGATTTATTCTAAAACTAATTTTTCTCCTTCATGTGTATATATCAGAAGACTACTCACTTTTCATAATATGACAGCAAACCTATTGATATGACATTGGTGAATATCAATAGGTTTGCTGTCATATTATGAATGACAGCAAACCTATTGACATTACAAAAATCTTAATGAATTTATTATTTAATAAAATATCATCAAAAATATATTTGTTATTCAGTTTTTTTAAAATTTTAATCATAAGTTAGATAATTAAAATAAAAAACTTATTAGCAATTATTTCATAAAATACAGATTTATATTTGATTTGTTATTATCATAACTTACATTTTTGTTTCAATATCCATTTTTTTTATTTATCTCTTCTATATCAAAAGACATTGCTTCTTCCTGTGATATTATGATCACATGTACAGTTTTTTAATTAAGAATATTGATAAAATATCTTAAATATTGTGATGTTTAATAATTCATAAAATATTAGATGTATTATTAATCATTTATTAAGATATTTATGCAAATGAGGATACTTAAATCTTGATCTGTGTTACACCTTTTGTACTTAAATATCATATAGGAAACAACAGTAACATTAGTCACGTCCATGACTCTTCAAGACAAAACCAGGAAAGCCGCCTGACTTTGAGAAAGGCTTGATTGTTTATCATAAAAGTGACTAATCCTTAAGGGATATGTCTAATGAGTTAAACATTTTTAAATTGACTGTGGTTTTTGTGATTAAAAAGTAGTAGATGAGTGGTTATAGTTAGAATAGGCTTTGACCCAGCAAACCCATGAAACTAAGATTGAGATCAACAAGCACAATCCAAAGAATTTCAGATAAACTACACCAAACAATGGCCCACATACTCGAGGAGATCCAATGGCATATTAATCCTGGACTATTGTTTTACCATCTGCAAGTTTTGTTTCTATAAACCTTTGATTACAAAATTCAACTGCAGTGCTCAGTTAAGGTGGTGTAATAATTTTCGAAATATATTTTGTCAATCTGCAAATCATTTTGAAATTGGACCATAGATGAACTGAAACAGGCTCTTTGGAGTGAGAAATCCAAGTTCAAATACTTCCAGTTGGGTGGCAGATCTTAGTTTGTCATCTGGATGATGAATGCCTTTTGCCAGAATGCAGTGTGCTTATAGTAAAATTTGGCAGAGGTGGAATTATGGTTTGGAGATGCTTATCATGCTATGGACTCTTTATCTTGATTCATGATTGATATTGGGCTCAATGCTGATTCCTACTCTATACACCTACATTGTGACAATTTTATAAGTTAGGTCATATTACTTCCAAGTCATGTTATGATATCCACCATGGATTACTGACAATTGGGTAAACTGATTGGACTAATCTACACAGACTTGAATTCTATTCAATTCTGCGATGAGTATGATCGCCAAATTAAAAGGTGCAATTATTAATTGATTTGTTAAGATGTTTAAAGAATGATAGATGCTAAAAGAAAAATATTCAAACTGTAAGGGAAATTGAAATAACATATAATGATGTTTATCAAAGTTCTTCAAAGCACTTTTACATTGTAAGAAAATATGAATGATTATTTTTTAAGTGTGTTTATATCTTCTATATTTTATCAGCTATTAAATATCAAGGTAAAATCCTAAAAGCAGGTATTAGTTTGGTGTGATTCCCAATTTTCATTCCAAGCTCTACACAGTTTTCTTGATAATCTAAATTATGCCATTTATCGCAATACTCCATTTTTAAAATAACAATCACACTTAAACATGTGCTTAAATTATTACAATCTTGCAATGTTTCCATTTTCAAACATTGAAATTTTGAATATTACATTATAATTACTTACTAAAGAAATATTGAAAAAAAAAATAACTAGAAACTGGTTTCACAAATTTTACATATTGGAAAACAGATATAACTAAAAATTACTATTTCTATTTGGTCAAAAGAACACAACACTTGCTAAAGACGCTATGTATAACAATACCAAGTGTGTATTAACAATTATGCTATAAATCTAAATTAATAACATATATTTTTATGAAAATTGTGGTTTTAATTAACTGGGCAATGATGATTTAAAAAAAAGAAAAAAAAAAAGTATAAATGCAATCTAGATGGGTAACAACATGGTAATAAAGCTAAATCAAAAAGAAAATGCATACATTTTTATGAAAACTTGATTGAAAACAATGCATAGTAAATCTAATACATGTATATGTCGGTTAATTCCCAGTGAACGGTACACTCCTTGTATGATACGCATATATACAACGGTACGCATATATACAATTATTAATTAATTGTATATAATATTGTATAAAATTATATTATTTCCATAAAATAATATAATTTTATATTATATAATTATATTAATTGTATATTGTATAATTATATTAATTGTATAAAAATAGCGTACCGTACACTGGGATACAGCCGTATATGTCAAATACTTTTAAACAATGCTGAATAATATACATTATTTATTACATACAACAGCAATTTTAATTGAATAACACATAAAGTAAAAATGCTCACCTAATTATCACTTGCAGAAAAATTTCAAAAATATTTTGTAAAAACTGTAAATTCATTTTATTATCCATATCTTTTACTTGTTACACTCAAATATTAATATTCAAATACTTCAATTTGATATGGTTTTAAAACAAAATATTTATATCTTTAAACACTTTCTAATTTGATATGTACTTACAAAACAATATATATATATATATATATATATATATATATATATATATATATATATATATATATATATATATATATATATATATATAACACTTTTATAAACACTTCAATTTCAATTATAAATGATGAAAGCAAAGCATCAAAAAAAAACTTCAAGCATTACTAGACAAAACAAATTTCATGTATGCACATATTAGATAAATTCATAAAATTGCAAGAATCTAGATGTTAATGGAATGAACTAAATGTTTGGCATCCATACAAATTGTAGGATTTACTCAATGTCAAATTTTAATAATTGTGTAAATTTTTATATTGTTGAAGATATATTTTCGAATACTTCTTTTCAATTGTAAGACTTATTTTGCTTCAGTTTTTTTTGCAGGAATTTTTTGAAGTTTTGTATATGATGCAAATATGCCATCATAACACGTCCTAGTTATGATAATGATTTTAAAGATAATGAGATAAATGATATATGAACTTAAAGTCAAAATATCTAATTGTACATTTTGAAGTAAAATGATTAAAACTATTTATTTCTAGAAGAATGGCAACATTGTCATGGTTCCACTCTAACTTAAATAAATGAGTGGAATTGCTGTAACCTTCCCACTTGCAAAATTTGGATTCATGTCTTATATATATATGGCATAATTATCTCAAAGTACACAATTATTGAAAAAAAAAAAAAAACGAATAAAATAATAAAGAGCTAACTATAAGTGAGAAATGCTGAAAATATAATTTTATTCAAAAATGTATTTGTATTTACATTTACTTTAATAAAGTATGTATTTGTATTTACTTTAATAAAGTAGTTTATAGTATTCACATATTGTTATAAAGAATATCACAACACAAAATTAAATTTAATGTCAAAAATTTAAAATTTTCTTTTATGATAAAAAATTATTCACTCACATTGTATATCATACCAAGTTTTTAAAATATTATTTTTCATTATATCAGTTAAAAAGATTTAGCAAATCATAATCTAATTTAGAATAAAATTTTGCTAAATCATTATGTAATTCTTCTTGGTAGTAGTTTCTTATCTGGAGTTACAATTTCAGTGCTTTAAACCTTAATGTTGCTATTAACAATATTTTCACTGATTACTAATATATATATATATTTTTTTGATTATTCCATTTGCAAACCACATTAAATTTTTTTAATTGTATATAAATGCTGCATTAATAAAAATTTATTATTTTTAGCTATTTTGCAAATTACAGAAAAAAAGTTTTTTTAAATGTATGTAAATGTTACATTGCTGAAATTTAACTTACCAGTGCATAAATGTTGCTCTATTTCATCTGGAAATTATAATGATTATTATAATAATTATTGTAAAATAGGATAATTATATTATATAATTTCGTATAAGTAATAATAATAATGTACACTTTTTTTATCATTTGTCTGAGTGTTGGATATTTTTGTATTTGCAACATATATTATTGTAAGTTTGCTTGTTTTGTCGAAAAGAAGTTTTAGGGCAAGTTGAATATTTTTTGTTGAAATAATTGAAATAAAAATTTCTTTTAATTTATACCAATCATATCTTGTTCATTTTATGTTTAAAATTTCATGGAAAAGATACTTAGAACTTTGCTAAATTTGATATTGGCATATTGATTACTATTATGTGATTCTCTAGATATTGTGATGTTTTAAAGTTTAAATGATGTAGTTATGGAAACCATGAAGGCTTACTGAAATTTTCATATCTTCATTTTTTTAAAGGTGATGAGAAGACAATGAAAAATAAAAAGAAAGAAAAAACTAAGAAAAAGAAAACAGAAGCTCCCAGCAAGAAAATGGCTTCTGATGATGAAGATAAACAAGATGAAAATGATGTTGATAATGAAGATTTTAATGGCATGGGTGATAATGAATCCTTATCTAGTGAAGAGGCTGAAGTATCAAAAGGTGCGCTATATTGAATGCAAACGTATAAGAATTTTTAGAAATTTCATTTGTGATTTAATTAAGGAACATAACATATAATTATTTTGCTTAATTATATATTTTCTTGTATTTTATAAAATTTTTCAGAGGAGGAACAAAAATCAACAGTAAAACTTTCTCACAAAGAGAAGAAAAAATTGAAGAAACAGGTGAGTTTTTTTTTTAATCAATTATACATCAATATTTATCCATAATTGTTTAATGTTAGTCTGCTAGGTGAAAATCTCTTATCTATTTCTACTTGTGGAAAACAGAACATATTGGATGCAATAATTATTGATGGTACTAATTGATCAATTTTTAAATGAAAGAATTATCTAAAATTGAAGTCTTAGCTAAATTAAATATATTTAGAAACTCTGCTGTCAAAAGTTTTATTTATATATACTCCTATACAACTATTTAATTACATCACATTTGCTAAATAGTTGATTTTACTAAAGTTTTCGGTACATCTTGATTTCCATGTCGACTGGGATGAAAATGACTACAAGTTTATTACCAAGTTACATTCACTTGCACATAACTTGTAGCTTCCATATCTCAATGATTGTTTTCAATCGAAAATCAAATGGCTTGTATTTTCCATATGATTTTCACCACAGGAATTCTGCACATAAGACTGTAGATGGTGACAAGCCTTGCCTCTTTGCCTTTTATTTCTCCACTTAATTGAGCCTCCCAATCTTTCTACATTTTGAGCATCTGTTGTTGGATCAACAAAATTATAAGTATGATTCACAATTAAATGGTTGTAACCAGCCTTTTCAAGCTTGTTCATGTTGTAGGGTCACCAACAATCAGAATAAATTGTCGATCCTTCCACTACATTGTCTACAATCGTTGATATTAGCGTGATTGCTTTTCTATTTGGAACCTGAACGAAAAGGCACTCACTGCTTCCATCGCATAACCCTTGTTTCATGGCATTCTTTGCTGTGGTAATACTCTGCCAGAATTGTTTTCCTGGAGAACGAACAAACTGTTATTAATTTTGATTCTTTTTCCAGGACAACCAAATCGTCCTTTCAATTTTCAAAGTAAATCTAAGTAACAAACCTCTCTCATACAATTGTTCCCGTCAATTATAGTATTATGACAAATGTTTAGCTTTTAATAATACCACATTATAGATGTTAATTCCTTTGCCCAGCAGTACATGAAATACAGTACTGTCAAGAATGGCAAACTTGAACCACTGAACCAAATGTCAGATTAAACGCTCTTTTTTGTAGATAGCTTTTCACATTGCACTTCCACATATTTTCTTTTACATAAAATTTCATTTCGTGTCCATTTACGTATATTCTGTCATTGTTGCTTATCTCCAAAAGGTCTGATGGAGTCAGATTAAATCAAAAAATCCTTTGACGGAAAGGAAATGGATGACAAGACAGATATTCTATTGCAAGGAAGTACATTTTTTCCCTTGAAAAACAAAACTTCATCTGCCTCACTATTTGGTAAATTAAAAATTATCAACATTTTTTACAATGTTTAAAGTGAAAAAAAAAATACTACTATTTCATATGTTAGAATGCAAAGTGAAAGTAAAAGTCTATATAGTTGTTCCTGAGTTTTGGCTGCTTTTTTTTTTTTTTTTTTTTTTTTTTTTTACATAATTTGGTGGTTTATTCCAGTTGCCATGGAAATCAAGATGTACCAAGTTTTTCATATGCATTGCATATTTATATTTAATTTGAAGTTTACAATTTATTCCTTGGAAAAGCTTGAAAAATAAATGTAGTGTATTGAATTGAAATTTTTCAAAATACTTTTATAATAACATCAAATGATATTTGTCTCTTTTCTATATTAGTGCATTGTAAAAAGAATGTAAAGTTATTATTGTGTGATTAAATGGACTGTATAAAAATTTAATACATTAATATTGCTTTTTGAAATAATGTGACAACAAAAGAAAGAATGTTAGAGTTGTATATTACTGAATTGCAAAGTTATTAAATTTATCGAATGGCAAGACATTATATTAAGGTAGAAATGACCATACTTTTTTTAACTATGCTTTCCTGTATAGTTGATTTAAAAATCAATATTTTGATGTGCTGAGTAATTTTGTAATGTATATATAAAATATGCTACAAAAAATTAAAATAATGAATAACATTCAGAGAAATCAAGACACTAACTTTGAAGAACTGCTCCAACCAAACTGGCAAATGTATAATTAGCACTCCGGCCTTTAGTTCAACAGTTTTCTTTAAGTCAACAGTTTGTAATTAAGTCTTACCTTGAGCATAGACATTTGTAATGGTACAGAATCCATTATAAATAAATTATAAATCCCAATCTATCTAACATTTGTGTGCAAAAGTGACATTTTAATGAAAGATTTTAAAAATTTTAATGTTTCATGTATGTAATATACAGATTTGTTACTAATTTTTTATTGTCTGATAGCAAAGGAACTTTTAAATTGAATAATTATTTGAGAATTTGTTCTGTTTGCAAGTTGAAAAATTTCTTGAATTCTTAATTTTATATTTTAAATATACTTTTAAAATTTATAACTATTTGGATAAAAAAAATTACAATCATTCAGATAATTTTTGTAATGAATATTGCTGTTTTCTAAATAAAGCAATTTTTATTTTTACAGCTAGAATATCAACGACAAATTGAATCTTTAGGAAATAAAGTTGTAGATGATCAATTTACAGTTTCACAAGCTGAAAAATCAGCTGCTCAACAACTACAGTTGGAAAATGCTGTTGATATAAAAGTATTTACTTTAACTTTTGTGTTATTGACCTAAAAATGTATTTTTATCATTTAAAAGAGCTTAAATTTGCATGATTCTAAACCATAAAATTTAAGCTATTTACATCCTATGACTTTTAAACCATTTATCTAAGAGTAATAAGCATGACAAGTTAAGGATTTTCTTCTTATATTAAGAATTCTGGGTTGAATTATGACTCAAAATCTAATAGATAAAAACCATAAAAATACTGTTTTAAATATTAAGTAAATAAATTGAAATGATGCTTACAATCATAGGTCACTGTATATTTATATTGCAAATTACTTATTTATGGAATTTGATGATTTCATTTTAAAAAAAAACTATGAATATTGAATTTATACTCAAGTTAATTTCATACTAATGCTGAATCCTTTATAAATTGATTTCAAGAAAATGTTGCATATAATTATTTTTCAAATATAATGTATAGCAACCTCATGTGACACTGCCATTTTTTCTTTATAATTTTTTTAATAAATATTTTTTGTGGAAAAGTAATATAGCTATGTTGAATTTAAAAAATAAATGTTAGGTTTTTTAACATGAATAATTAAAAGCTAAGGGAGGAGGGGAGAACCATTAGAATTCTACACTTTAAATATTAATGTACTAAACATATAATGTAAATATTATAACTAAAAAGTTATGGTCTAAAATAGAGAATTTAAGTAAAATAATATTACTCTACCTTTTCTTAATATTAAATCTACTTACAAATTCTAACTATTTGCAAGTGTAATATTTCCGCATTCTTTTAAATTTCTTGACAGATCCATTAAAAAAATATTTTGATAAATATTGTAAAATTTTTACATTCCTTTTGCAATTTTACTAATTTCTGGGTTGACCAGTTCTAATTTTTTAAATAGTATTTTGAATTTTATTATAATCTACCAATTTTGAGAATTCTAGTCTTAAGTTCAACTCATGAAATTGTTGACTTAAATGCTAAAAAAGGGCAATTTCAGACAGAATTCTTAACTTCCTAGAATGGTTTTGGAGATA
>JAPDSC010009978.1:0-12679 GCA_026290005.1 Latrodectus geometricus | reverse complement strand
ATTGAACATCTGTTAATAATATATATGTTTTGTTTCTTCTTTATAATAATGTAAAAATAAACTAGTACAGAACCACTACTGAAAATAACTATTATAGGAATTTAGTTATTGTAAATACAGTGATTTGTGATGCTTACTTCCGATTGGTGGTAGAACAACGCTCATTGGAATTAAGGATGACAATTTGATACCAGATCCTGTTAACCAACGGACGATAAATGTTATGCATACATTTTTTTCATGTAATGTTTGTCAGACTGGTAGTTTGGGAGTTTTAGGGATTACCCAGGTTACGACATTTGAATATGGCTTACTGGTTATGAAAATTCTTACCAAAGACAATTGACTTGATAGACATTTAAATGTTTAAATTAGGTATAAGACACTACGTGGTATCAAAGTATAATAGCTCAAATTCTGTAAGAATTAAGAAAAATTACTTTTAATATTTTTAAAATCGAAGATTTACTCATTTTAATTTTTTGAAATTTGGCTTAATGTTAAGAAGACTTGAAATCAAACAGTTACATATTTAAGAGCCAAATGATTTCAGAAAAGCTAATCAGTACAGATTATAGAAGAAAATGTTATATTCTGTTTACTCGTTTCTGAATTTTTTGTTAATTTATTAAATCTTTGAATTTTAATTATTCCATATACGCTTGTTGAAACATATTACTACAATTAAAAAATACATCAATTTGATATTTTTAAAATAGTGAAATTCAATAGATATTCATGTTTTAAGAAAAAGCTTTTAACAGTCAAATTTTCTTGCTCTATAGAATGAGTTATATTTGACGCAGAAGCGAATACTATTGAATTATTACTAATCAAGGACCATTTGCACAGACTAAATATAAATGAAAGAAATACAGTAATTAAATGCTTTAAAAGAATCATAATTTAAGAAAAGCTAATAAAAATTACATTATCGAAAGTGTGATTGGATAGTTCACGGATGTAGAACTATAAAAAAAAAGTGTATTTTAACAGACTAATTTTTAAAATCTATTCGGAAACACATAAAAGCTTCGATCTTATGGGAAATAAAATATTCAACGCAAAACAACATCAAGCCATCGTGTTGTGAATGGTAATTAATTTCCGGCGCATATGTTATTGAAAGCTGGGAAATTTTCTTTTCCTGTTTGAACGTGACCAAGAAACATCCGAAAGCACATTCGGTTTTACGGCATATTTAAGAAGTAAATTTTATCTTAGTTTTATTTTTTTTAAAAAATGGTTGTAAGTAAAACTTGCATATTCCCACTCATTAAGCGGATTATTTGTTTGCTCTTGACTTAATTCCTTATTGGATATTTGGCAACCAATTAAATTATATATATGCTTATGACATACATATACAAGCACACATGTATGTCAATCGCACGTGACAAATTAGGACAAAGACACAAGAAAAGAAATAAGAAAAGTAATTTATTATATAATAAATCTGAACGAAATTACTTATTATCATTAAAAACGATATTTGAATTGAACTCAATTTTTCTTTAGATGGCGCTGCAAACTGTTTAATAAATTGTTGTTAGATTTTAAGTACCATGGATAGATCATTTATGTTAAATATATTCGGTAGGGGAAAAAGTAATCCGTTATTTTTTCGATAGAAAGTTGCAGTGATCGATAGCATAAAGTATCGATCAAGCAGTTTCGGATTTGGAACTACTTTAATATACCACCCACCCCCCCCCAAATTGGAAATTTGGCGCCTTTTTTTCTAGCCAAAATGGATTCTCGTTAAATACAAATAATTAATAACAAAAAAAAAAAAACTCAAAAATGATACAAAATACAAGAAAATACTAAATTTGACAACAGCAAAAACCTAAAAGCTGAAAAAACCTAAATTAGCAACACCAAAATAAGAAACAGCGACCCTAAAAAGTCCGTAGGGAGTGCCAGATTTGGCGCTTAATTTTTGGGTGGGTATATCAAAGTTGTTCTTCGAATATAAAGCAAAATGAATAAATGATCACTCATCTTGGAGGAAAATCTCATTTTAAAATAACTTCCGATTGTGTAAATTTCTCATGCCTAAAATATTTCTCTCCAAACGGTCAAAACACCAAACTGTCACAAGAACGGCAATTTCTGTAGTATTTAGTTCAAGCCCATTGCCAAATGTTTTTAGTAATTTTAGAATCACTCAGAGTGATTCATATAAAGCTGCCATTTTTCCTTACCAAGACACACACTTTTAATTTTCATTGTGAAAACAAGTTACGTTGCAATTTTACAGAGTTAATTTTAAGGAATTTTGATCATGGATATGAAGATTAGAGGCTTCTATAATGACGGAAACATTTACGACAGAAAATCTGCAAGAACGAGAAGATTTTCTCATTTCGAAGGAAAATCCACAAATTCCAAGAAATGAAGATGCAACAAAACAAAGTATTGAGAACGAAAATTAATATGTTCTGAAAATTGTTTTAAAAGCGCAAGATAAGCAAATACTTAGATATTGACAATAACTGAATCCACTGTCAGTAAGAGTCCAAATATTTTTGGTGTAATTAAACTTGCCAATTTTTGTTATTGTTTAAACGAGGTCTTAAATATAATTTAATGTCTGCAGCTATATCAGCTTCCATACTCTAAGCAATATATCTAGATTTACTTAAATTTTAAGATTCATAATCAACTTCACTATTTTTTCAAATAGCTCATATTTACGTCATTAAAAAATATTGATAAATCACAACATATTTGTCATTTGATTTGAGCTGCAGAAAAAATGAATCTATTGCATTCTTTTTTATTAATGCACTCATGAAATCTATGGGAAATGGACTGAAGAATATTTTCGAAGAAATTTTGATACTGCGTAGAGGGCAGGCTTATGGGAACAACTTTGGTACACCTCACCCCCCCTCCCCTCCAAAAAAAGAAAAAAAATTAAGCGCCAAATCTGGCACTCCCTACGGACCTTTTAGGATTGCTGTTTCTTATTTTGGTGTTGCCAATTTAGGTTTTTTCAGCTTTTAGGCTTTTGCTGTTGTCAAACTTAGTATTTTCTTGTATTTTGTCCCATTTTTTGAGTTTTTCTTTTTAAAGTTTTTTTGTTATTAATTATTTGTATTTAGCGAAAATCCATCTTGGCGAGAAAAGAAAGCACCAAAAACAGGTATTTTGTTTGGCGTATCAGGTATAAATTTCCGATTCGGGGAGTATACCAAAGTAGTTCCGGCTTATGGCTGTTGTAAGTCATTTTAGTGTTTAACTTATATTCTTATATATATTCTTCTTATATATATTCTTTACAAAGTTTGTGGGCAGTATTCACATGTCACAAGGGAGGAAACTCGAAAAACTTTCAAGTTCCACCCTGACAGTCAATGCATGAAGAAAGTAGAAGCACAGCATTCATCTCCTATGTTTCAACGGAGCCCAAACCTTTCTTTCTGAAGTGAGGTATCTTGACTGTAGTTCACAGTGAGCCAATGTTTCGAAAATACTTTCATTCTGTGAGTTGTAGCTGAATTAATAATCTAATATTTTAGTATTTCAAGATGAATCGTAAGAAGTGTACTTTATGGCACCCAAGGAAAATTAATCAACAGATCCGAGAGAATCTGCGACGGGATCTCCATGTTAAATCCAATAATTCCCAAAAGTTTCTTGGAAATGTTGCATGGTCACGGAAGAAGTTTACGAATAAGTTATGTTAAAACCACCTTCTGCTATATAAAACAACAGTATCAAGCAACTTAAAATGAAGATCAAGAAAAGCAGATCCTTATAGTTAAAATGGGTTAAATAAAAAAAAACAATTAGCAAAAAAATATGACTAAATTACAATTTGCTATATAGTTTTTCATGACAAAGTGATTAACAGAGATTCAAGTTTGAAAAGTAATTTTAATTGAGTTATTTTCGGGAAGTTTCGTTTGGTTATACTTGTTATGAATTCTTCTCTTTATCTTTTAAGTACATAAAAACTTGATATATAAATCTATTTAAAATTAATTATTATAAATTCTTTGAATATGGGGAAACAAAACAAAAGAAATTGAAATGTCAGCATAAGGAGACAACAATTGATTGATAATTTTTTTCATGAAGCAGTTTGTATTTATTTCATATTACAATGTTAAATCCTTTTGTGTACAATATAATAAAATTAACGTATGACTGACTGATTGACACACACACACACACACACATTTCATCCGTCATTATTCTGACAATCTGTTGTGTGTTTTGTCTTTTTTAAGAAGTCTTTCCCATTTCATCATATTCCCAACTAATCAGTAATTATTTAACAATGTTTTATATATAACAAAATAATACAGAGTACGTAAAACAGGCCACCTCTTAAAATTTTAGAATATTTCATTTTTTACAATTCTTTGTTTGTATTTGTATATTACATTTTGGCAACAATATCCCTGTATCTCAACTATTCTTCTTTGAGACTACAGTACATAGTGAATTCAATTTGAGAATCCTGGAGGATTAACTGGATTCTAAATTTCCAGAGGAGAAACTTCAATTAGACGTATTTCATGGTGTTAGATGGTGCCACTGACCAGATCATGATTGTCGCACGTGCTTGAAGTATTTACACTTGAGAAATGTTTGTAGTTTTCTCAGCAAATGCTACTGCTGCCATCAGCAAATGCTTGTAGTCTCCTCTATCACTTGAAATGTCCACTTGTGACTTGTACTTGTATGAACTATATATGAAAGTAATCAATTGAAGAACTCAATATCAAGATTATCATTAGCATCACAACACAACAACTGACAAAAATATATATAAATCACTTTAAGTAAGTTCAAATTATGGTAAAGTGAGGGCACTTTCAGCACCTATAACGAGAGAAAAGAAGTGATCATATTTAATACACAGTTTTTTTTTCTGTCTTGACTTTACGTGTCGGTTTTACTTAACGTCCTCTATATAATGAAGTAGATAACAAGTCAATCAATATTGAACAACAAATCAATCAATGTCTGTATATATAAGTGATGTAGATAAATGTATTAAAGTCATATTTATATTACACTGCAAAAATCATTAGTTTATTGTATAGTTTCATGGTTATGAAGATACATTTCTTTAATATATATCTCTCCAGTATACATTTCTTAAGTATATATCCAAAGTATATATTTCTTAACATGAGATTTTGTGTTTCATGACTCTCCTAGATTGCAATTTTTTAATTTCTAAATTTTAAACTTTTAGAGTTACGTAACACGAGTTGAAACCATTGAAAACAAAAATTATAGAAAATTATATTTTCAAGGAGGCAGATCAAAGAGGAATCAGATGCAGAACACGAATGAGAACAAAATTAGAGAAGAAATTTCTCAAAGGACAGATTATTAAACATAAGGGAAGTAGACTGTTTCATAACACTCGAAAGCAAAATATTTAGTTCATTTCCAAATATTTAAAAAGTGGAATGTTTGAATTATAAAACAGAAATTTCAAAGTAGTTAAATTTTCAATTAAACAGACATAAAGTTGTGTTATTTAAGAAAAAAAGAATACTAAGCCAAATTTTTATAACAAATTTTAATGATCGTTATCTGAAATCACAATTTAATTAGTATTAAGTAGTGATTCCTTGTTTTATTAATTATTTTAGGTTATTATTATAACTTAATTGTTATAGGTTATCAAATCTAACAAAATTATGCATATTTTTTCAGCTAAAATAGTTACCGATTTTTCTCAAAATATGTTTTTAAAAAAACAAAAAGTTCTTATTTAAGAATTTATGAGTGCCAAAATTTTTTATTTTGTCAAACAACTTTTAGTATATAAAAAGAAAAACTCACAAATTAGTTTAATAAACAGAAAAATCATGTAAATTATGTAAAAATTAAATGTTTATAATTTTGTTAAGCAAACATTTTTTTTTATTTCATGCGTTAAAAAATAAGTAATTTCTGAGCAGCATTATTGTGAAATCAAAAGAATTTGTTCTTCATGTAAAAGCACCACAGTATTGTCCACTAAACTTTCAATAATATGTATTATGGCATTTTTCAATTGAGTTAAATGAAATTACCTTCAAACAATGGATGGTTAAAGATTTTCTTTGCCAACAAGAACTCAAAGAGTGGAAGATAAACACAAAAACAGCAAATTACAAGCCTTAAAGCTAATTTTCTCTCTCTCTCTCACAGTCTTTTTTCCCAATCAATATTTTTACGAATTTCACATTATCTTATTTTCTACTTAAAATTATTTGAGACTTCTTCTAAAATGCCATTGCAGATAATTTCATTTGGTCTATTAATAGAAACTGAAAATGATTGCATAGTTAAAGACGGATAGAAAATGTTTCTTAGAAAACTTTTTCTTAAAATAAAAATAGTCTAATTTAGGTGTTTAAATAAAAACAATAATTGTACGCACTTTTCATAACTAAACATGAAAAAATGAAGAAAAAATGAATTGAAATTTTACTTAAAAGAAGGATCATATATATATATATATATATATATATATATATATATTGTTTTGTTTGGTTTTCCTATCTTTGATTGTTATAGTGTCTCTGAAATTAAAAATTCACTTTTATTTATTTTATAATTTTTATTTTCATTCACCAGTGGTGAGTCTGCACCTCAGATTAGGAGCTCCTGTTCTATAAGCAACCACTGGTACACATGCATATCAAATTAAAAATACATTAGGATTAAGACACGATATAGCTACTAGGCAATGCAGCAAAACGAGTTCAATCTAAATAAACTGCATATAAAAATTGGAAGTCGTTATTATCACACATTGGTTTGCTTTTTGATGGCAACGATGAAAAACAACTCCCCATGCACAAATAATGACTCCTCTTTTGCCGCACGCACCCGTATTGCCTCCCCCCCCCCGAAATGGGAGAAATTTTGGAGAGTTAAAATGGGCCGTAAATTACTCCCTTTTAAAACAATGAATAATAACGGCTCTGGAGATATAAAGGACTTGCAGATTGTTCCACCTTTTACACCGCAGTAAATCATGCCGTTTCAGGAACAGCCGCTTAAGAAGCATTAGATTGCGGGCAAAAATTTTAAATTTTCCAGAAAAGCAAATAACTCTTTAAAACAACGATGCTTCTGGGAGGAGGGGGGACACTCTTTGGCTGCGGATATTTATGAGGCAGCGCCATTTTGCGAAAGACTGTAATGGCCGTGGGGGGAGGGCGGAGTCATTCGATGACAGTGTGCAGACTCTGTCCGATTTTGTTAGTTTTAGCCTGTCTTTTGTCTCACTATCAAATTTATGGGTTTCGTTAATTTCGCATCTGTTATAAAGACATCGACATGGGTGGGGTAATCGGAAAATGTCTTTGTGAGTATTGAGCGCCATCTGGATTAAATGGATGTAGGTTCTGGGAAGAGGATTATTGTATTACGTGTGTATTTATGAAAGACGTTATTCCGCATAAGTAGTTATTGTACCATTTCACGAATTCGCAGAAATCTTATAAACTATCCCAGGAAATTGCATAATGTGAAGAGTCAGTGAATGCAGAATTAAAATTGGTTGGAATTAAGTTACAAATTCTTAAGATATAGAGGAAAAATCAAATGTTACGTTTTTAAGTTAAATAAAAGTTTACCTTTTATATTTAAGAGTCAAAAAACGTTCTTATTCAGTTTACATGAAAACTGAACTTTTATGGTAGTCAAAAAATAGTACAATGATTTCAATCAAGAAAAGAATGTATCATAAAGCACAAAGAATAAAAATAAGCTTTCATTGTTGTATACTAAATAATTTATATTATTCATGTGTTGTTTCAGATAACGCTCAGTTTTCAAATGTGAAATAGATAAAAAGTTAAACACTGTTGTCAACTCAAACCTTTTCATCTGAAAGCATATTACTTTTAGTATTATATATTCCATACACACATTTATTATCATGAAAGTAAGACAACATTAAATTTTTGAACAGTTTATTATTTGAAATTTCTAAAAATTATAAGTAGTAAATAGATATTTCATGAACTGGTCACATAGGGTTACCATATATTAGGATATTCAGCTGTTCGAGCACTCAGAATTTACTTCAAAGTATTTGAATGCTTGAAAGAATATTTATCAAATTAGCATATGATTATGACTGAATTAATATTGGCTGACAAACATATAAAAATTCCAATTTACGTGATTTGAAGTTAGCATGTTGTGTCATTCTTATACTTTAGCAAACTGACCAGATATTTTCATGAATGACAGATCTTGAATGTAATTAGAGCAGTTATCGAATATCTGTTATATTGAGAAAACCAAGAATTTCTTGGCTAACGGATTAAATTATATTTTTAAAAAGTAATGTTAAACAGCTCCTTATGTTAAAACTAATAAGAGGTAATCTGGAGTGGGCATCATTTGCTACCCTTACGCTAAGTGCTGAATCCTTAAAATAATGAATACAAATTGTCAACTTTTGTTTTTTTCTGTGCGAATGTAATCATGATGTTACCGTACTCAAGGCAGGGATTCATTTGAAACAAGGACGCAATTTCTCTCCTATTTTAAGTTTCGTTGCTTTTCCATTAGAAAAAAAACACCACGACTACATCTTTAACTGCTGTATTCACCAAACACGGTTAACTTGAGTGTAGCCTAACTCGGATATAACTCAACTCTAGTATGACTCGCCGATTCTTATTCACGATGTGGGGAAATCCCCGTGTAAAACAACTTTGGAGTTAACCGTACACGACATGTAAGACGGCTTCTGATTGGCTAGCAATCTTGCGCATCAATGTCAACAAACATATCTCTTTAGTCCGCCATTATTTGCTGACTCGGCGCTAACACTTCGAAATCGTAGGGTTATTCTAGGGATCCATATAGGCGAGTTAATCGCTGTTTTTGTCGTGATGAATAATGTTTCATGACTTAACTCGCCCTTTACCCTGAAACCTCGTTTAACTCTGGTTGGTGAATACGGCCGTAAGGGAATCATTACTACAGCTTTAAAGAAAGCTATAGAAACGGTAACCATGTCAAAGACCATGATGTTTTCATATGTCCCTGCATTATCCAAGCATTTATCATCTATAACTGAACTAAGCAACTTTCTCAAATTATATGACGTAATTATCCATTTTGCAAAAGTGACTAGATTATACTTCTGTCTTCTGGGTCAGTTAAAATCTTGTTGTCTCTGGTGCTTATGCTTATTAATCTAAACTAAAAGACTTGAACACTCAGAATATATAGTTCTATTTTCGTATTTTAATTTAAATATATTTGGGTATCTGATAAATGCTTGGCAATTTTTTTAAAAAATTATCAAATGTTTCACATTAAAAATAGAACAAATTATTTAAAAATAACTACGAAATGGAAAGTAATATTAAATTTTTCTTCAAATATATCAAAATTATTTCAATCCGAGATCACGTATGACACTATAAAAATCATTTTTTTCGAATATCATATAAAACTCTTACAGTGAAAAAAACTCTACAATTATATTTCTACCATACCAATCTTAATTTTGGCATTAATTATAATTCAGAAAAATTATTTTTGTTGATAATAATATAAACATATTTGGCAATAATTATTGTATTTGGTTACAAAGCTTGTTGATCAGTGATACATTAGTGATACAAATTCACAATACTATATTAACAACTCTTGAGAAAGATTTTTAAATTGATTTTTCAAAAATAATTAATTTGGTATTTTTTGGCATAACCAAATTATCCTTCAAGAGACAGATATTGAGAAATAAACATCATATAGAGCAGCAATCATGTGAACAAAATAACATAAATTCATTCAGCCAAAATCTTTGCTTACTTTTTCAAGGTTATATCACCGATAACAGGTATTGCCATCACAGTTGTTTTACACTTTAGTTTAAAAAAATGGTGATTTAAAATTCAAAATAATGAAAGTCGAAATCTTATATACTTTTTTTCTCCCCGATTAAACCTATGTTTTGAATGAAAATGGGATTCCTAAATTCACATACCTTTGTTTTTTTTATTCTAAAAATGTGTAAACAATGGGGAGAATAGACATGCTTAGAATACTTCTTTTATATCATAAGAATTTCTGCATTGATAGGTCTAATATAAAAGTAGACACATTTGATAGATATTTGATCGGCTAAAAAGAAAAGCAAATTTCTGCATATATAAAATAAAATACTGGGTACAATTACATAAAAATCAGTATTACCGTAGCAATTCAGTAAATCAAGATAACAATCTTAATCATGAATAATTATTTCTTTTAAATTTTAAATGCACCCAAAGATTTACTTATTCTTAACTCTATTGGGTTGTTTGGAAAGTCATTTCGTTTTTCCCACCTGTACCAGTTTTTTGCTAGTAAAAAACAACCATTTTATGAGTACGAAATCGTGCTACAACCAGAAAGATGGTAAAAGGTATTGGACTAGAATTGACAATATACAATTCAATAAAATATTTATTCGCTAAACGTGTTTCCTTTTCATATAAAACGAAATAACTTTGCAACAACATAATATCTTCTTTCCATACAAATTTTTACACATCTGATTATTTACGCTAGACTGAATCTAAATATCATGATGAAATTCATCAAATTTCCAACAACTTCACAATAAATAAAAATTTTGTATTTTCTCTATTTTTAATTATTATTGTTTCTATTACTCAACAACCACCCTCTGACTTTACATATTTTGCCATTTAATCAAAAAAATGTTAAAAAATATATAATTGACATGATTCTTGAAACAAGATGGTAATTCCATAAAGCTTCTCCACCAGTCGAACTATCCTATCTTCATAGCTTAATAATGAGAAAATAACATTTTACAAATGAAACTCCAAGTTTCTTTCATTCAAGATAAAATTATTCTTCAAAATTTGTTCTGCAGTTTCTTTCCGAGAGCGTGAACTTAAAGAAAAGTAATTCAAAATGCACTTTTAATCAAATGAGCTCTTTGGCGAAGGAAAGATCAAAAGAAAACAGGCGAGGAATAAAATGCTGTGACAGGAGGAAACGATCGAAAAGAAATGCAGCAAAGCATGAAGACTCTCAACGTAAACAAACGCAATAAAAACCCCTTTTTCTTCTTTGGAGCAGCTGGAAAAAATTTTTTGTACCAGAGGGCAGGACCATCCGGTTTTATTTTTAATGCAGCTGAGCATTTCACTTTTTTGACATCTTTGCAACAGTCTGCGTGATAAATGGATTATTCTACAAAGGACCATTTTTTTATTTTCTTTCCAAGACGATTCTTTTTACTCAAAAATGGAAGCCAACTTTTATCCATTTTAAAAGAGTTTTAGATCATTTTTCAGAATAATTCATTCCTTTATTTCTACACTTTGTAGAATTCTGACAGTGCACTCTAATAATATTCCTCGTAAGATTCAAATGAAGTAAAGTAATGATATTCACATTACAAAATTGTACTTCTTGTAGAATTCTATTAATACTGATACTGGTTATTACTAATAAATACGTGGTAAAATTAAATAAACTGAATAATTGATGAACGTTTTTATTTTAGTGATTAATTTGATGATGAAGGAATATTAGAAATATATATGAGAAACATATATAGTTTAGTAATTTTTACTAATAGTTAATCCTATTTATAATGCAACCGTATAGGGTGTATTTTAAATGGGAATAGTTTGTAGGAAATAATAATGTATCTAATAAATTCTTCATAACACTGATTTTATTTATGACTTTATTATGACTGACTTTATTTTTAAATATTAATTAATTTATCTCTTATTAAGAAAGTAAAATTCGTTCTTCTGGATTTTGTCACAACAATTTTTAATTTTATTTAAAAAAAGAAAAAATAAAGCCTCAACGAAAAGCCTGAAATGATAACATATGTAATTACTGAAATTGGCCTGAAGATATTTTAAGGTTGAATATTCTCATCATTTGCTGTTTATTAGCTTGGACATATATCAATAAAAATAAAAATTTTAGAATAGTGTTTTAAACCACTAGGCACAAAAGAGATTTTCTATAAATTATATAATATTCCTCACATAAGCTAGTGAAGTGATAATATTTTAAATGCTTTTATAACTATGTATTTCTATTTTTTTATTATTACACTCTCAACTAGTTATTTCCTTTATTTCGGTGATGTATTTCCATCTGTTACGAATAAACAATATGATGCATGACACGCTGATGCCAGCCGATCAAATATATTATCAATGATATAAAGATGGAAGAAATTTTGATGTTTATATACTTTTCCTTTTCAAAATTATACTATAAAATTTAGCTTCAGTTATAACTTCAGCAAGTAATATAGCTGCTGAAACACTCAATTAAAGACATTTTGATTTCTTTTATATTAATTTTTTAGCACAAGAAATAATTTTTCTGTCAAAGTAAAACGTCGGCAAAGTACATTTACATCTCTCAGATCATTAAAGGATATCAAAAAATAAAGACATGCAATTTATAAGAAAGGTTAAATTTATGTATATTTAATCTTAATTCATGATACAATTGATTTTGCATTGTGGACAAACGAACGTCTGAAGGTTATTGTAGAGATTTTTAATATCTGCTTTTTCAAGAATGATTTTTAATTTAAAATGGTCCGCTTTCAGGTATCACAATGAAGAACCCCTGAAAGGTTAAATTAATATATGATTTACATTAGCAGATGGTAAGAGTGATTTTGAGGGGT
>JAPDSC010009966.1:2091-16667 GCA_026290005.1 Latrodectus geometricus | reverse complement strand
ATCATACAAAATTTATAACTTGTAGTTCATTAATAAAATATTTAGTTGCGCTTACATTTAAGAAAATTATATGCTATATAAGGCAGGCCGCAAACTCGGTAGACCATCCGATGGAAGACACCGTCCGATGGAGACCGTAGGTATACAAACCCCGTCTTATGGAGGTCTTAGTGTGACGTGGCTATGACGTTGTAATCTGACGTCATGGATATTTTAAACCAATGAGAGTTTGTTTACATTCTCATTGTTTACATTCCGGTTCCATTTCCGATTGCAATAATAAAAAAAATACTATAACCTCTATAAAGATTTATAATTAACTCCTCCTCTTCAAATATAAACTTGTAATAACTTGTACTCTCGATATCAACGTGGTATATTTTTCCTGCGGAAATAGAAATTAGCTTTGTCTCGCGGAAAGTTGCCAGATATTTCAAACCAGCTCGATATCCAGATTTGTCTCGCGCTCCGCCCATTTTTTGACGTAGGTAAGATTTTTGTGACGTCATTTCGCCTCATGTGAATCTCGCGAGATCTTCGGCTTGTCTCTCGATACATGTCTCATGCGATCATCTACGAATTTGCGGCCTGCCTTAAGGATGCTATATGAGCATAAGATTACTCTCGCAATATATTTCATGTAAATTTTTCTCTTTTATTTATAAATTAAAAATTAAACTCAATGGCATGACAGCCAATATGGGGGCCAAGGCCTACAGTGCCGATTTCTGTTTCCATGGCCGAACGCTCAGAGATGGGAAACATGTGTCCCGTTAGGTGATCATCCTAAAGTGAAACCCCCAGTTTTCAGATCTTATTCACGTTTGATACTGAGTTTCCTCGATTCACTGAAGGAATTAAAGGCTGAACCAATCTTGCCCAACCCAAGAATCAAACCTCTGCCACGGAGCTCTACTACTTCACCACCGGTCTTCTTTTATTTCTTGTACATGTTAACATTATCACAAAACTTTAATATTCCTTAATCCATAATTTAACAGCTGAAAACTCTTCTAAGGCTTCCATTACCCAAAGCATTTCTGTCAACCATGAAAAATTTTCATAGAAAAAAGTCTGTATTCAAATGTTTTTAGCCTAGGAACTCAATAAGTTCTATAACGCCAACACTGACAGCTGTACAATGCCGATAACACAAATGCAACTGCAAATATTTGTTGTTTCGTAAGTCTTGATTTGAGAACCAACAGTTTTTGAGGGAAATTGGATTTTGCATTTGAGAAGTTGGAAAGAACTATTGATTAATTTGATCAAATTTAGTACCATCCGCATTATATGACAGTGTCGTAATTATTGACTTCAGACTGCCAAAATTCACCACATCCTCTTGTAACAAAAATTTATAAAACAATTGGAAGCACAATACCCTAAGAAAATAAATAATTTTTATCCAATTGGGGAGTTAAATTGGCATAATAGAAAAAAAATACGTTTGCGATGTTACATTTATCATCTCAGTAAAGATTCATGGTTCAGGATTCACAGTTTTATTTCAAACCCTGGACACGGGATTCGATTTTGAGTAATTAGCCCTAAGTTTATGAATCCATATATGTTTTTATGATACAAGCCATTTTTATTTAAAATTCTTATAACATTCCTGTGATTTCTCTTAAACAGAAATTGTTTTTAATACTTTGAAATATCTATGCATTTTAAAAATCACATTAAAGTTTTTTTTTCATGGGGCAGCATTTGAAAAACATCTGACTGCTTCACATGTCCAATTACTTTGGCATCTAGATCTTCAGAACTAATTTTAAAAGAAATTTTTATATGTCTTTTTCTGAAAACATTAAAACTTATTGTAAAAGTTGTATATATATATACATATAAATAGCTAACCTGTATAGTTTATTCAGTAAGACTTGTGTGAATGATAGATTTTTAATGAATTAAGAAACAGGATTTAAAATTGAATAATACCTAAATCGTATTGTTAAAAAATAGAAAATAATAAAACTGTACTTGAATTTTTAACGATATCTTAATGGTATTGCTTAAAACTGAAATATATAAAAAATTATTTATTTTCAATTCTTGACTAAAGTTGTAATTCAATTTTAGTCAAGATTGTAAGAAAGGAGATTTCCCAAAATAAGATTTTAATCCCCTTCTTATTCTTTTCACTAATCTTGTCATGAAATTTAATTTACATATGAATTTTTCCACTTTAATTTCTAATATTCATAAAGACTCTTGTGGCCATCAATTAATATTTCGTACTTATATTCATTAAATTATATTTCAACTCGCAGGTGGGAGCAGAATTTCAATCTGTTCACACCTGCCAGTTGTATATATATATATATATATATATATATATATATATATATATATATATATATCGATAAGCTTTTACCATAGCGCTTTTTCTAGAATGAGTATTTTATAAGTGGCTGTTTTTTTAATTTAAGATTCTTATTGAGATTGTAGATACTTATAAGGTGTTTATAATTGTACTCGAGTTTGACACTATATATAAATTTTCCCTAAACATCATATTTTTAAGTTCAGAAATTAGAAGTTATTATTTATTTTTTTGACTGATAAGGTAAGTATGTATGCGCACTTGTGCATGTGTGTGTTCATGAAAACTACGTGGATTAAGAAATGGGATAACATAGACAAAGAATTGGAAAATCACAATGTAAATGCAGTGCCTTATAATTTTCCAATTCTATGTTAAGCAAATTATACGAAGTGCGTAGCTTTTTAAGGAAACTTAACTGACATCGGAAAAGTTTAAGGAACAGACATGAGTTTATGAGTTGTGATGATTCATCAGGCAGAATAGTCATATTGCCAATTGTTTTCTATAATAATGGGAATTTTAGGGCTCTGAGGATCAAGGCATTTTAATCAAACAGTCGAATGACGTGGATTGAATTGGCTTAAGCCAGTTAATTTGTTGGAAAATCAATTTTCAAATATCCGCAAGTTTGTATTGTACTTCGGCTAATACAAACATAACTGGGAAAAGGGAAAGCGATATGTTACAGAGTCTCAGCTTAATCAGAATGATGTCAACATGCGTAGACTGACGCATCCACAATTTTGCGCTGGTAACATGCCAAAACATTTTCATCGACCTCCTAAGACATATTAAGGATAAACACGATTTAGTCATATCGGGACATTTAAAATTTAAAAGCCATATTAAAACAATTATCCCTCGAATGACATATTCGGTTTCACAGTCAAAACATCCGTTATAAGGTTTCGCATTGAGTTAAGGCTATAGATATATTGTTTGCTGTTGTGTCGATTTATAGCCTCGTAGATTTCTTACTAGCGTATCGGGGATTAGTAAAAATCAGATTCTTAGTTTTTGTTTAAGCAATGACAGCCATTGTCTATGTCTACTACAGTGGCAGTACGAATCGAGAGCTGACATCATGACTGGTTGACTCAAAATGGCAGCAATTATGTATCATCAGAGTTCGACTTCATAACATTATATTTTTGAGGTTTCGCACTTAACCATGATGTCATTCATGTCAAACAATATGTCTACTATTGTTTTTTTTTCTAACAGTGGGCATTTGGGTAAACCCTTAGCCACAACAAGGCCAGAGACTGCTACTCATTTGTCGTTACCCGGAGGACACTTGTGAACCAAGTCACGGAGGCGAGTTGCATTACCCACGTCACACCACCACATACCCATTTATAGGGTGGGGCACATTCATCCATCATCTCAGGAAAGGGCAAGAAACATAGAGAAAGAGAAAGTACATCCATGCCCAAGCCGAGATTCTAATCCAGATCCTACCCATCTGTAGTCAGGTACGCTAACCACTAGACAGGGTAGGCGGCTATGTCTATTATTGTAGAACACACTGTTTGCAGAGCGAAATCTCAACGTAACACCAGGTTGTATTTACCACAAACCAGTCAACATGCTCTGTTAAGCATCCGGTTATGTTCTTGACAAGCTACATTTTAGATTCTTCCCCAACTGAAAATATTTAGAACGTGATTTGACGTCATTTGAATAAGTTGATACTGTTGCATTCGTTAGAGGAACACAAGAAAGTGTGTTAGTGAGAAAATTAGATAAGTTGTGACTGTGAGAGGTTAAATCTCTCTCAGGAAAAAATTTGCACGTATTTTAAATTTGTACTTAGATGTGTTGCTGAAAGTTTTGTCATCAAGATGACCCAACAATTTACTAATCATATTATATAATCGTTTTATATATAAGTGTATTAATTTTGCAATTTGAAGAGGAAACTTTGAATATTTTATGCTATGATAGGGCCATAATGATTTATTGTGTTGTGGCTGGCTGAAGGTAAGAAAAAAAAACAACTTAAAAAGTCATAGAGAAATGGCAAGGACTGGTAAATGACTGACATTAAAGATTGTGGATGTGGTCATTCATATACTGTGCAAGTGTCTGATGAGAATTCCATTATATGAACATATTCTGGAAGGAATAAAAATATTCTAAAGGAGTTATTCTCTGGTGTACCTCGAAGGTAAGTAAAAAGCTTCGGATATCAAGATATAATGGCAAATAAAGTACACTTTGCAATGTTGTATTTTTACTCTGATAATGGTAGATACTTTATGGATGATAATGTAACTATACACCATGCCAGAAGTGATAAAAAAAGATTATCAAATGCACTAACTGATGACTATTGCATTATAAAGATCAGCCTGTCTTCAAACAGATTCCGTGATTACGAAGAACTTGAATCTCAATATCATAGAAAAGGCATGGGATGTGGTGAAAAGATAAAACTTATGACACTCTCCTCTTTCATCCAATTTATAAGATTTAAAAAGCAACATGGCTAATGTATGATATTCGCTAGAAATAGATTCACTCCAGTAGTGTATAGACTCAACGCCGCGGAAAGAAAAGTAGTTGTTATCCATGTAAAATATGGTTTAATAAAATATTGATCTTGAATTTTTAATTCATTTGACAGTGTGCTTAATACATTAATGTAAATAATAGTTTTCGGGTGGTAGCAATTTCTATGACTGACCCAACCGAAAATATTTGCACTAAGAGAAACTATATACTTTAAATTTTGAATGGAAATTAAAAATTGAATATTTCCGTAGATACAAAATTTTTTTAGATACATTTTTAATGTATAAACGCTTAAGATACTTGGAGATTATATTTTTAATATTTATTTTGAGTTGTATATATGTATTCTCACAATTGGAAAATATCGATAAAGAATCAATATTTAAGAAATTTACAAATCTTTTCGAAAGCCAATTATAAATTTTTAATGGTTATTAAAAAACAATAACAATATTTTTTACAGGGCAATTGTAATTTTAATTCTAAGAGAACTAAAGGGATATAATTAAGTATATATAGAGCTTTTATAGTATATATATATACATACATACTTATATATATATATATATATATATATATATATATATATATATATATATATATATATATATATTACAACGTTACAACAATCGTTGTACTATTTTGAAAACTTTTATGAGATTCTAGCACAAAAATTAAGATTAAAATATCATTCACTTTTCCTTAAAAACAATTCTCCAAATCTAAATCTATGTATTTCTAAAAATCATAGAAAGCGAGCTGGGTTTTCTTATATCGCATTCTTTATATTATTTTATTCCAATCTAATTGTATAACAATATGTTTTTATTGGAAATCAAAGTATTATTTTGTGTGACTTTTAAAATATAGCCTTTAATTTGCCGAATAAGAATGGAATATATTTTTCCTGATGAAAACCTGCAGCTAAATTCAGTTACATACAGTCAATGATTAACTTGTGCTAGTATTTTGGATAAAGTATTGCTAAGTAAAAATGTAATTCTTTCTGCATTAAACAAGAAAATAGTAATCTCCATTGACTTTGAAATTATTTTGTAAAATTAAAGATAATATAATTATTTTTGTCTTATTTTGAAAAATGTTTAGAAAAAGTTAGGTAGATTCTGCGTATGAGTACAACATTGAGACATGGTTTTCTATTTTCTTGAACATTTTCCTCTTGAAATTAAAAAATAATATTAACAGATCAAGACTGGCATTTTTTGCAGACCATGATTGACCATGATACGAACTTTGCTTTCAAGAGAACATTGCAATTTGGAAGGATAAGGATTTGCACATTTTTATAGATAATTACTGCTTACCCAGCAGCTTTCAAAATGCTGTTTAGTACCATGAAATGATTTCTGACATATTGATCAGCCTAAGACAAATCGAAAGAGGTGTGAAGCGATTAAATATTTTTTTAACTAAGAAGTTTTTGTTGTGGTACCAGCATGCTTCCCTGCACTTAACACTGACTTGGACCCTTCAAGTTAAATAGAAGCTGTCGGGTGGGAGTTTTGTAAGCTAGAAGCAGGGACCAAGCAGAAGACTCCCCAATACTTGGACTGCCACCCCCAATGGTATCATTTCTAATGGAGAACATTAGGACCATGATATATTTAACGTGAAATAGCCACCATCAACGAATAAGACGGATCTTTGGGTCTGTATTCGAACTCACTATACTCCGATTGCAAGAAAGAACGTCCTAACCAATCAAACCACTGGATTATATAGTTGTAAAATATATCGAAAAATCAGAGTTTTTTCAACAAAGTTTCAATTCATTTCTGGTAAGAGAACGTATTGAAAATTCAAAAATTTATTCACTTCTGTAAATACAGTTTACTTCTTCATAAGCATAAGAAATGTAAATATTATTCTTTAAATTACAATTAAGTATTGTAAAAGGAAGGGGAATTCAATACCATATACACTCTATCTTCAGAAATTATGTATAGAACTTATTTTTAAATCGGGAAAAAAATCGCATGCCTCCTTTTTTGAAGCGAGCAAAGATCCGGAAAGGAGAGCATCCAAAATTAAGTTAGCTTGAGACTAGCTAGAAATAAATTTTATTCGATTTTCGAATCTTTGTTTTCCGAAGCAATTCAGCACATTATGGACTCAAATTCGGACAAAAATTCGGTGGACATAAAAAACAAGGATTTTATTTAGATTTAATTTTTTTGCAAAATACAAATTAATAAATATAACTTCTATTTACTACGAAGTAAGGGTAGATGTGTAATCTTATGGTATTTCAGCTTTTCTTAAAATTACTGAAATAACTTGAAAAATATTAGCCAGTTATTAATATAAAAGATAAACAACAAAACCATTGGACGAAATAAGAAATTCTTTTGTGATGCGCTCAAAAACTAATCTAAGCTTTTATTTTAAAATCCTTTACTATAAATTATCTGTGATAGTTAAATGTTGTATTTCAAAATACATTGAAAATAAGATAATTTATATCTCTAACTATGATAATTATACGCCGTATTCAAATATATTCAAATAAAATATTAATTTTAAAATTCAAAGTAACTATCCAGACTAAAAATGTAAGCGATAATAAAGCTCGTTGTGCTGGGATTTAATTTATAATTTGCTCAAAACTTGTATAATCTAGCATTTTATTAACAAAAGAGAAAAACAAAATTTTATGAGCACATGATAGTCTCAAAGAATTGAAGACATGGAATGAATTCGGTTTGTGTTCAGTTTCCTTTATCTGCTTTATTTGTTTAATCTATGTACTTTCGTCTCACAGTTCGCTGCCTAAAGGCACTTTTGAAATATACTCTGCAAAATGCCCATTCCTTCGCCAACAAACTAGGTGAAACAAGTTTCCCATCCCGATTTTGTATACAAGAACAACAGTTGCGAGTCGGATTATGTCCCTTTGTTATGTACCTCGCCTAAAAGGGATCGAAAATTCCAGCTCTTGGCACGAAAACACCACCAAAAGACAATCCCGGTCCGCATAGTGTCAACACTTGGCGAGCTTCGAGGCTGGCGTGTGACCACTCTTCGAGCCAAGCAAGTAAGCTGAGGGATACAAAGGCCCATCATGCATTGCACAATCTTTGTTTGTCGAATCCGACGATAGGGAATAGATATGCAGACAGGAAAGAAGGTTGTGATTGTCAAGGATAGTTCGGCTCTTTGTCCATCGTTTCCGGATATATTTGTTCGGTGGGAGTATTTGTCTTCTGCTCGACCCTCGAGAACTACCCCAATTAATTTTCGAAACTAAGTCGCCGGCTTTGTTTGGGTATGCTCTCTCTCGTTTCTCTGAGCGCTATTTTATTCAAGTAGCAAACTGAGGAAGTCTGGTAAGGGGTGGGCCGGAGGGTAGGCCCATCGACTGTTGGGGAAATGAAGTTAATTTCAGGAAGAATCCAGCAATTTTTCAAGAGATGAAAAACAATGCATCCCATTTATAATTTAGATCTTGTCTTAAATGTCATGTAGAAATTAAACAAAGCAGTTTGGGTTTGAAATTTTGAAATAAATGTTTTTAATAATTGTTGTCATAATAATATTATAATCAAACTATTAAAATTTATAAAGTATTTAAAGAATGTAAAAATACTTAATTATGTTAACACACGTAAACTAAGAAAAATATTATACCCCATGCCTAATCATGCATAAACTTAAGGATTATTTTTGGAATAATCATGATATAGAAGTTATGGTCTCAAACATCTTTAGATAACATAGAATATATTTTAAATTAATAAATAATATAAAATGTTTTCTTGATATTTTCATATGAGGATTATTATGGAGTTTCTTAAGTTTATATTATTATAATTTAGAACTTCAAAAGGGAACTTCATTAAGGCGAGTAAAATTTATTAAATAAACATAAAAATATTTTATGTAAAGTTAATTTATGTGGAAATATTATGCAGAAAAGGACATTTATAATGCAAGATATTGAGTAAGGTCCACTATTGCTTGAAACGGAGAAGAGGATTAGATTCATCACTTGATCATTTTTTTTTAATTACAAGGGTTTTGTCAATGGCTTAGGGGAAAAAAGCCAGTTTGTTTCTATTTTCTAGACAATGATCATTTTTTGCAAAATAGGACTAATTGGGCTGGAACACATAATTTTAACTAAGTTTCAAACAACGTCAAATAATCAAGCCTAAGGTGGCAACTGAATTCACAAACCCTCAACGGAAGGCTAGAATGTTAAGCCCTCAGCCAGAAATGCTTCCCTATAAAGTAAGAAAATAAACTAAATGTAACAAATTATTTTTATTTTCTTGCAATATAGTTAATATTACGATGAGTAAATAAAACATCAACAAAAAACTTTTATTAACTATAAATAAATTTACAATTCTAAGCATTACTTTAAAAAAACAATATGTTTAAATTCAATGTTATTTATGACATTCAAATACATTTATCAATAAAAACAAATACAAAACCAACTCTTTGGGATGAAATAATCTTCCCTTATGACTTGTAGTCGTAAGTTGTTTATCGAGTAAGGCAAGGCAGCAACTCCAAGATATAGTCAGTAGCCAGCCAGAATCGGACAATTGAGATGGACGCTCACGTCTTTCTCGTCGATAACCTCAAGTATGGGTAACACGTTCCACTTTGAACTGCTTTTAACCGCAAATAAGATTACATCTGCCCCTCCCCCGCTGTAGTGTTTCGATGTCTTCCACATGTTGAGAAGAAAAATCTGGACAGACTTGGAAAGGGAGTCGCCGACTCGAAAGGAATCGTTTGAGTGGGTTTTGAGTAGAGCGCGCCCCAGGAATGGGAAATTTCTTTTTTTGATTTTTTTGAAAAATCCTTTAAATAAAAAGGAATCATCAATAAACAAAGAAGACGGAGTGATGTTTTAGAGTCTGCTGTTTTTGAAAAATAGTGTTTGTGTCGGTCGGGAGGATGTAGCTGTGTGTTCTCATCCATTATGTTTAATATAACTGTTTAAGAAATAATAAGAGTTACAATGTAGAAGGCAAAGAAAAAATTTATCTCGGATGAAATAGTGTTTTTGAAATTGAAGGAGAAGAAATTTTAAAACATAGCAGCATGAGGAATAGAATAAAATTAGATTTACAAATGTTGATTTTATACTCGAAATGTATTTTAAAAAACTATATGAAATATTCACATCGACAGTTTTATATCCTTAGATCACTGTAAAGATTTTTCCAAGGTCTGTCTTATTATTCTCGACTGACCGTATTTACGTATCACAATGGAGAAAACCACGAAAAATCTCAGCACCCATTGGAGACAGATGTGCTAATAGAAAATTCTCACCTTGACCTCAACATTTTCTATTGCCAGTAAAATAAACGTGCTGGATTAGATATCAGCTACTGATAAACATGGGTGTTGCGCTTCTGCTTATCTTACCGTTTGGAAGATGTGTTTCGGAGATTTCCAGGTTGGGAGATTCCAAATATCCAACATCCTCATACTTGACGATAAAAATACACAAAATTGAAATGATTTTACTTAATACCCCATGCTTTACATTCAAGGAATTTAATTTCTTCATCAATGATTCTATGTTTTTTTTATACTGAAAATAGATTATATAAAAATACACTGAAAATGGATTAAAGTAAATTTCAAAACTTTTCCTAAACACACGAACACACACGTACATTCTCAAATATTTATACACAAGAATGGGTCTCTGATAATTTCATTATATAATTTTATAGCAGGAACTATAGATGCTTAATAAGTGTATATTTACCCACGTTTTCAATTTCTTAAATACAGTTTCTTAATCTATATATTGTATTCTGATAGAGATTACATTTATCTGTTTAAATTTTAATGAAAATGTGTATATTTTTAACTTTCCAATTTAAACTTTTATGAATTTTCTTTAATTTTGGAAGTATTGTAGATAAAATTCAATGTTATTAACTCAAGGGGGTTATCTATTAGAATTTCTTTAAGCTTCGGATATTATGCTATGAATACTCATAGGAATAAAAGTACAAGAATCATCTTTTAAGCATTTTCTTTAGGATTGGGAATAATAATGGAAATTATTATTGTTTGTGTAATGGAAGACGTCCACTTTGAAAAATATAATTTGTTTAAATAACATTCAAATTGTAAAATAAAATTTAACGATGTCAATTTTCAAAATATTTTGGAAAAGATATGACTAAAGTAAAATAGATTAAAGTGACTCTTGATAAAAAAAAAAAAATTATAATTTATATGTAGTTTAAAATATGTATATAATTTTATCACAAATAAAATTGATTTTCAAAAATTGCAAAATATTGACAATTAACTGCAACCTTGTTATTTTAACACAATCGATCTAGCAAGTTAACTATTAGACATTTTTTTGCTCATTTCTATGAAATATTCATTGGGATTTTATGCTGGATACACATAACTTTTTCATTAATCAGAAAAAAACGTTTTAGTGCGATTACTGTAACCTTGCTAGGGTCAATCTTTTTGGAATAAAAATTCCTTTATTGTCACCACTGCTGAAAAACAGGAGCTATGTAATGCATTTAAACTTTTGTTTTCAAATTTCTCAGGGTAAGTGCTTGGGAGTTTTCCATGTTCTTCCCTTTTTGATGAGTGAACTCTGTCACCATAATATAAAGTTGCAGCCACCCAACCTGTCTAGTGGTTAGCGTAACTGACTACGGATGGGGAGGACCTGGGTTCGATTCCCAGCTCGGGCATGGATGTACTTTCTCTTTCTCTCTCTGTGTGTGTTTCTTGTCTTTTCCTCAGATGATGGATGAATGTGGCCCGCCCTACAAACGGGTTTGTGGTGGTGTGGCGTGGGCGATGCTACTCGTACCTCCGTGACTCGGTTCACAGGTGCCCACCGGGTAACGATAAAATGAGTAGCAGTTTCTGGCCTTGTTGCGGCAAATAGGCTAATGTATACGTAATTGCAAAAGGGTGTCCATCATTAAAAACAAAAATATATATATATATAAAGTTACAAAGATCGACTGCTTAATGATAAACTCTATAATATAAAAAATTTTGTTAGTATACAAATTATTGGTTTTGCATTCACTTACTTTGCCTTTGAATTCTATGCTGCCATAGTTTATATAAAAAAAAAATATTGCGACAAATTAATTGAATTAAAGATTTGTAATTAAATTTTTAAATTCTTAATTTAATTTAATTTCAATTCTTAATAATCTTAATTAATATTCATCAATAAAATTTTAATCATCATTAATAACTACACGAAAGTTTTATGGGTAAGACAAGAGCAACGATATATTATTTGTTTATTTAATGCACTTCAATTAAAACCTCAGTCACCCTCTAGAAAAAATGACGAAAAAATTAGCTGTTACTTCATATGAGTTGAGAAGTCAAATAAAATCAAATTTTAGAATCTTACATTTTTTTATTTTATTGTTAATTCATGCCACAATAAAATAAAGAGGAATTTTTCTTACTTTTAATAAAGCATGATACTATAAAAAAATTTAATATAAATATAAAACTTGATACTTTTATTTTATCATAATCTCTTAGTTTTAATCATTATTTTTATTTTATTTTTATATCACACATTTTTATTGTAACACGATTATATTAATTTTCAATTCCCTTATCACTGTATAATATACCAAACCATAAAAACATATTCAACGGTTAAATTTCTTAATTTTCGTGTTATTTTTACCATATCAATAATATTAGTTGTTTTATATATAATTAATTTTACATATACTAAACATAAATATTTTGAGAATATTTCTTAAATATTAACCTTTATTCAAGAATTAAGTAAAATACAGATATAAGTAGTAAATATTGCGAAATTGTTCTTTTTAGTTAAAATGAATAAATAAAAGGTGTTTTTTAATTATTATTTTTTTGTATAATGTGAGTTCACACTATTATTTACTGATGAAGTTTTATGCAAAAATTATAATGCTAATTTATATCACTGTCAATTGCTATTTTATAGGATTCAATTCTTTAGGACTTGCCTTTACCTCTTCATTTTTATTAATCATTTTAAATAAGAAAAAGATACTTATTTCACTTCACTTCTTCAAGTTAAATTATAATTTTTTGGAATTATCATGAAAACAGATTTTTTTCTTGAAATTCTAGGGTATTTTCAAAATTTTTCATTGATAAAATATAAAAAAATCGAAAATTATTTCTAAAAACATATCAGTCCTTTTCAAATCCATTAATTTTCTGCGAATTGAAAAATGTTTTTTCACTCCCTTGTGGGGAAATGTTGTTTGTAATAACTAAGGCCTTTAAACGTCCATGCTTTTCATTGTTGAAGATAAATATTTGTCAACATAGAACTCTACATTTTAACACTTTTAATCTAGCCCAATTCTTTAAAGTTAAAAAAAGAAATTTACATTATTAAACTTTTTACGTTTTCTTATGAAATATCTACTTTAATTTTTTTAAATTATATATACATTTTATCATCACCTAATTTAAAGAAATTTCTCTCAGTAAGAGAGAAATTCTTTTTAGAAACTTAATTTTATATTTATTATTATCAAGTTTCCCATAAAATATTAAATAATCTTAACTTTGTTCACTTTATTTACATTTAGAAACTTTTAACTTCTAAAGTTTTAAAAATATTTATACGATAATTTCTTTATACTTTAAAAGATATTTTTTTTTGTCATACATATTTTTATTACCAAAATTATAATTTTTAATATTTTTAAAACATACATGTTTTCTTAAGTAAATTTCTATAAATTAAAGTTTAAATAGAGTATATAAGTTTCTAAAATTGTATTTCTAAAAATTTTTATAAGCTACAAAAATATTTATATAGACTAGTTTAGGAAATTAAATCTTAAATGAGCAGATGGCATTATACATATAATATACGTTTCCAACATTTTTACTAAAATTTTCGTATGTATCGTTAGAAACAATCGTATTTTTAAAATGTTTTTAGATTTAAAGTTCTTTTTTCATTTATTCTAAAAATATTTGCATTATATTCAGTTTTCTTATAAAATATTTATGAAAGATTCGCATACATCAATTTGATTTGATATTTAAATGTATACATGTATGAATTGAAAAATATTGATAATTTTTCTTTCGTTGAAGAATGTAGATCAAAATCTGAAATAAATTGAATATTAAAAAATATTCTCATTTTATTTTTTATCTTCATCTTGTATATATTTTCATAAATTTTAAACACTGTACCATTTTAATTCTTACAAATTTATACCTTTTAAAGAATGTAGAAAGTAAATAAAAAATAAAATGGTCTATTTAAATCCTGTACTTGCCATCTTTTTTTGTCTCATTTTCTTTGACACTAAAAATATTTTTTTCATGTATAATTCGTGAATCTTCATACTGACATTTTAAAAATAAGATTTCAACTATAAAAAGAGAAGACATTTCTTTCTGAACATCTGAGTCGTGTGAAAGAAGATATTGTCTGGATTTAATTTTTTTTGACAAGTGGCTTCAGGGTTGCAAAATGAATAGCAGAAATTTCGCCAAATAATAACTGAGGTCTTACATCAAAATTATCAAGTATTTTGTGTTAATTTATTAAACCACAAAATTATATAGTTGAATAATACTAAATTATAAAACACAGAAGATTTAAAATTAAATCAATAAAACATATCCTCATGAACTTTGAAACCAATTTATTAATTGATATATATATATATATATATATATATATATATATATA
>JAPDSC010009963.1:0-31334 GCA_026290005.1 Latrodectus geometricus | reverse complement strand
ACAAACTAATATTATATAAAAATTAGGATTTATGTTCAGATACTCTGCGACCAGTATAAGCATCATCAATGGTAAACATTACAAATTTTCCATTAAATAGCAATTTTTCAGACTTGTTCACAAAATTTATTCTCTCTAAGCGCCTTTTTAAACATATTTAAAAAAGATTATCATGCTTCCAGGCAATTTTTTTAAATAAGATTAATTAAAATTTGTTTAAAATTACATGCGTATTAGTTTTGATAAGATGTTCCACGATTGAATCTTATCATAAAAATGCTGAACAATAAAAAGCAATCTCAAATATTCTTCTTGTCATAAGAAACAAAAATTTAAGAAATGCAAAATATTTGATTCTCTATACTTCTTAAATCTTATACTGATATAAAAGACATTTGCTTTAATTACTGACTAATAATAAATAGGTATATAAATATACACCAATAATTAAATGTATATTGATTTCTCTAATATATTTTTGATAATTAATAGCGTTTCTAAATTAGTTAAGAATAAAGTAAATTAGTTAATTATTCTTTAATTTATGTAATTTAAAAGTCTTACATTTTCTTACGCTGAACTTGTTTTATCTAACTAATCACAATTTTGTACGACGCAATCTATTTATCTTAAGAAAATAATTACTGTATAAGAAAATTTCTCCGATATTTTCTCTCTTAATATTTTATTTTAAACCAATTAATCATACATTTTAATTTATCTCTCTTATCAGATAATTACTTTTAGTGTTCACATATTTTTTTAATAAGTAACCTTCATCGGAGTGTATCACGTACATGTTTTTTTTTTTATTTAAAAGTAAGCGATTAAGAAAAACTTCTTTTAAAGCTTGCATAAAAAAATGAAAAACATATTAATTTATTTAGAAATTTTTAATTTTCATAACTACATTTTTAATTGTCTAATTAATTTGTATTTTCTTTGGAACATTACTGAGGTTCTTTTAGCTAATTAAGAAGATAAAGAGATTATATATAGGTATGTTACTATATAATATATATATATAAATATATTTATTTATTTATATAAAAAATGAGAGGATATTTTTAAAAAAATAAATAATAACATTTGTATCAAAACTTTCAAAATCATTTATCATTCAAAATATATACATATATATATATATTTGTATGTCTGTGTATATAATTTTTAATGATAAATGATTTTAAAAGTTCTGAACATATGTTATTATTTCTGTTTTAAAAATACCCTCTCATTTTTTCAAAAATATTTCATTTGGCCAATCATTGTATATTTAGTTGATTAAAAAAATAATCTTTTGTTTTATATTTCTCACAAAACTTGATTTATTTATCGTTACACAAGAAATTAATACAGAATGCAACAGAAAATGAGAACTTGTTTAAAATAAAACAGCCCTTATAACAGATTCTTTGTCAGATAAATTCAGTTAAATATTATCGGATAACTGTGAAAACAGAGGAAGAAAATCAAAACTTTTAATTTTTTTCTTTTTCACGACGATTATCAATATACTTTTCTTAAAAAAATTATTTTCATGTGCCTGGACTCGACTCCTTTTTAATTTCCTAACTTAAATATTTAATTTAATGAGGGAAAGCAAAAACTAAAGTTTTTTTATCACTTGCAAGTTCTAAATTCATTAAAAATTTGGCTTTGGAAAATTAAATTTTCATCCATTTGTGTCAAAGAGATATAGATAAACTATCCTGTTTATTCCTCTTATTTTGACCTTATAAATATTTCTTGCAAAACTGCGTTCTTTAGTAGAAATAATCCTTTTCAGAAAACTTTATCAATTGCGAACTGAAAATAATCGTATTCCAAATATATGATCAACGTCCTAAAAATCATAAACCCTGTTCTGAGTAAAATATATTAGGCATTATAATTTTATATACGCATAATATAAATTGATATTTTGGATTAAAATTCCGTATTGGCATGGAAGAATCCATATTTTGGTAAAATACTTAAAATATAAATTTGCCAAATAATGCTATAAAAGATTTATTTTCCTTATCTCAAATTATCTGTATCTTTTAGCACAGCATAATATTTATGATAAGAATATAAAAAAATGAGGATTAAGAATACAGAATAAGAGAACTCTCTTAAATATTCGGTTCCTTCGATAAAAATTAGTTCATGAAAATACTTCAAGAATGCATTCTTATAGACTTGTACGTTGCATTGTAGGAAATTCAATGTATAAAATAATTAAATTTAAAATTAATATCTACTATTGAAGAATTACTGTTAATCATTTAATATAGCTATTTGCTTGGTAAATTGAATGTGGCATTAATTGGCATTATATATATATATATATATATATATATATATATATATATATATATGGAACTTGTCAATTAGCTACATATAATTATTTATTAATACTTCGTTACCATTGACATTTGATTAAAAAGATTTTTATTTGGTTTTAGCAATATCTCGATCTTGTAGAGGCTAACATTAAAAATGAAAGTTTATAAAAATTTATGTAACACATTTATTATAAAGAACTTTTATCCAATTTTATAATTCTCCTATATGAAAATTAAGTGCAGCATTATAAACTCTGTTTATTGACCATTCTAACCATAACTGAATAATCATATAACCATTATATATAACTAATTTATGGAAATATTATATCCGGCTGTGAGGATGCATTTAATACCTTTTCTAAACTACAAGTGAGAGTACTTTATCTAGTGAGGTACCCAGTTGTTACGCTATTTTGGACCCCGAAAGTGAGTAGGTCTTAATAATTTAGCAAAGGGGACAAAGCAGAAGACCTCATAACTTCCCATGCCACGTCAGAGGTGTTATTTCATTTGGAAGATATTGCGACCATGACAGACTTAACATGCTCCAGCATCCATCAGCAAACACGTAGGATCTTCGATTGTGTCGGGATTCGATCTCACTACTTTTCGACGAAAACAATGAATGCTCTAACAACCAAAACACAGCAGCCTTACTCTATGAAAATATAATTTCATACAAAATGGATATGTTTTCATTACATTTTTATACATTTGGGAAATTATGAAAAACTTTCCTCTTCATGTGAGAATATTTATCATATTAACATATTTCACTGGGGCTGAATGTAAATTAATATAAACCTTCAAACTTTCTTGCTTACTAAGCAATAAACATATGTTTCGGCTTTAATGTCAAAATAATTGATGAATGATAGATACGGAGAATGTTTAAAGAATTTGCAAAAACTAAACAATAAATTTTTTTAAGAATTTACATAATTTTTTTTATTATTTTTTATGCCTGTCTACAAAGGGTATTCCACCTTTCTACTATTGAAGTGATAGATCACAGTTGCCATAGAATTTAATATTAGACTTTGTATTATAAATGCATGTATTCAGGTTTGTCGAAAACTAATAAACATAATACTTCTTATTTCAAAAGTATTGTACAAAATAGCATATTAAACAGATATATAAACTGAATGAACAGCTTCTAGAAAAATATATGTGAATCACTTATTTATAAAATGTAAATTTGTGCACTGTGAACATATTTCAATGCTCAGCCCTGATATATCTATAAATATATATATATATATATATATATATATATATATATATATATATATATATATATATATATATATATATATATATATATAGGTTCCTTAAATTCTCCTTTTGAATTTTCTTCTACGTAAATTAAAAGGAAAATTTCATCATAATAAAACTCAATCCTATTAGAATAAACTATTATTAATTAACTTATTTAGTCGGCGGATTATTTATAGTTAACCACGATACTTATCTACTTCAACTGCCAGCTAAGCTATGATTAACTATAGTTTTCCATTTAGTAAATTTCTGAAGGAATCAAATTTTGAATTAAAGTTAATTTTATTTAAATCTGGTTAGTTTATAAATTGAGAGGAGAAATAAATCTGCCGTCTTGTTTACACTGAGTGTAAAAAGTATTCGTACAGTATGACAATTGATTTAAAAGACATCCGTTCATAAAAATTATGAACATAAATTCCATTTTAATTAATTATAAATACATAATAGAGCATATTTTCACTAGTTTCATGTGAAATTTACACAAAAATAATTTTATACATGAATAAATATTTACAAAACTAAAATAATCCAACATCTTGTGGTGTAAAAAGTATTTGTAAATAAATGCAAATTTTTTTAGTTATATTTTGTGATTGGTTTAACCATTATGTAGTTAATTCATGTCATCCCGTAAGTTACTTAAAAGGTTCTTCAGAGGAAATTTTAATATAGTGTGTAACTAGAAATTCTGTAATAAGTAAAGAGACAAGTGTTTCTGAAAGAGAACTGATTTTCAATATCCTTAAAAATGTTAAATCATACAACGAGATTTCTAATCTTGTCAGTAGACCCCGTTTAACTGTGCAGTCAATCATAAAAAAGATTGCTGCCACTGGAACGGTTCAAAACAGTTCTCATACTGGGTGACCATGTCTATTGACATCATCTGACAGACGGTTTCTGGTACGTTCATTAAAAAAAGTTCCCAAAATAAATGCTCCGATACGAACATCAGAACTGAAGAACATGGGAGCAACAGTCTCCGTATGTACTGTTTGAAATGCATGCAGAAATGAAGGTTTCCATGGCCGTGTTGCGAGACGAAAATTCTTTGTTAGACAAAAGAATCGGAAGCTACGATTGTCTTTCAATCAATATGTTAATAAAAATGCAGATTTCTGGAAAAAGATTATATTTACAGATGAAAGTAAATGCAACATACTTGTATTTACTTTCGTCTGAAAAGATAATCTTGGATCGGAAGAGAGAATGCGCAATACAGAAATGCATCCTGCATTAGTGCCAACAGTGAAACATGGGAGTGGAAGTCTGCTTGTTTGGGGGTGTATGAGTGCTTTTGGGGTGGGCAAATTAGTCTTTATTAATGGTATTAGAAATCATCAAATTTATGTTGAGATTTTAAGCAATAATTTAAGACCTAGTACAACAAAAATGGGTTTGAATGGTGATTACGTTTTCATGCATGATAATGAACTCAAGCACTCAGCCCTAAACACAAGGCTCTGGATACTATATAATACCCCAAAATTCATGAAATTTCCTCCTTAACCCCATAGAGAATTTATAGGACGTTCTTGATAAAAATATTAGATCCGGTCATATTTCTAATAAAAATTATTTGGAATCAGCTCTTAATCAAGAAATGTACGCCATATCTAGCTCAATGACAGCAAAATTGGTGGAATCGATACCAATGAGACTCAAGGCAGTTATTCGAGCTAAAGGATATCCTACAAGGTATTAGCTGAAATATTATGATTGTATTGGCCAATATATGCCTGATGTACGAATACTTTTTACACCACAAGATGTTGGATTATTTTAGTTTTGTAAATATTTATTCATGTATAAAATTATTTTTGTGTAAATTTCACATGAAACTAGTGAAAATATGTTATATTTTATACTTATAATTCATTAAAATGGAATTTATGCTTATAATTTTTATAAACGGGTATCTTTTAAATCAGTTGTCGAATACTTTTTTCACTCACTGTATAGGCAGACTTTACGAATGCTTAGAGATATCATTTTGCTTAAACTTGATCTGTAAAATTCTAAAAATTGATTTCCGTTTATACTCACGAAATATAAAATGTCTGCATCCTGTCACACTGCAAAATCATTTCGACACTAAAAATAACCATTTTAATACTTGGAAATTAATATCCTTGGGACGATCACAACGTGCTTTTTATTTTATTACATTTTAGGGCATATAATTTCTTTTACTGCACATTTTCACTGTCATAACTCTAGTCTAGTTATACTGTACGTCTCCTACGACTAAAGCGGTTGGCGCACGGTGCTTAAGTAACAGCAAATGGCGAGAAACGCTGACATTGTGAGTTCGATCTTAACTTGTGGAAGAAATAATTTTGAATATAATTAAATATATTATATATAATAAAATTTTTAATTTTATTATATTTGAAAAATTTAATAATATTTAAAAAATAATAATTAAAAGAATTATATAATAAAATTTCTAATTTTATTTTGTTTGAAAAATTTAATTTAACTTTGAATAATAATAAATTTATTTAAAAATCAATTTCATTTAACTGAGCAGAATTTAAAACAAAAGTTAAAAAAATACTGAGGTTCCTTACAGTTTTATATTTGAATTAAATTAATGAACCAAAAATATGGATTTTTGACTATTTAGAAAAACATGAAAATTCTGACTGTGAATCCAGTTTTCTTTAAGGATCTAAATATCAATTTGTATCAATTTCTCTAAAATTTTACCTGTTAATTTTTTATTTGGAAATTATCCAAGATTATCATCAATATTCGCATGGTGCAGCTTCATTGAAATATTAATATACAACATTAAATTTATCTATTATAAATAAAGTCAGTAAACTTTAGATTGATCATTAAATAATGTTATAAGACTCATTTTCCTATCATAATACCATCATATACTATCAGTCACTGGCAAATGTTTCAATACGGGAACAATTGCAAGCAAATTACCTCGGTTGAATCAATATTCAAGGCTCGTAAATAATCTAGTGATACCTTTTGATAATCTCAACAATAATCATTAATATAATAACGTTTATTGGTATTATTGATTATCGATATTAATATGATTGGATAGCGATCGATGAGTGATGACATATATATATATATATATATATATATATATATATATATATATATATATATATATATATATATATATATATATATTTCCTTTTATGGGCATTTACAACAATATGGACATCATATTTTCCCTAAAGATTTTTAATGGAACCAAAAATAGGTAACCTTTTTTTTTCTGGGAAGGAGAATGAAATATTAAGATATCATTTAATTTAGGAAAATATTTTTAATTATTAGCCAGCAGATCCTCACCTCAATTGACCGATCAAGTCTCTTGTTTGATTATTGGAAGACATTGCGATTGACATTGATGGAAAAGCAACATTACTTCACGTGTATTCCATTAGACTTTATGAGACACTAAAAGCTGATATATATACTAGATAATAACAACAGGCATAATTGAAATTTAGCAGTATCTTGTTTAGCATATTTAAGCAGATCACAATAATTTAAGAACTTGTAATTTTAAGACAAATCCAAAAGTTTTGATAGCCTAATTAGACTTGTTGATTTCAAAGTTATTAAATCGATGTTTTTGAATATTTCGATGATACTTTTAGCCTGTTTTGATATTTTATTAGTTGATATTTTATATTTTATTATATATTGTTTTGATATTTTATTATATAGCATTTAAAATTTTCTTAAAATCCAGGATTGTCAGCTTAAGAAAAGTATCTTTAAGAGGACTTCAGAAAGGGAATCAAATAATATGAATGACAGTTACAGTTATATCATACTGAATAGATTCCTAATAAGAATAAGCCATCTTTATTCCCAAGCTTAGTAATATTCTGAGATAATTACTAATTTGTCACTCTCTTTCTCCCTAATTAAGGTTTAGTCAAGACTAAATATTATTCGTGTTTCAAAACGCTTACACATAATTAATTTTAAATGGAACAATTTTAAACTTATATTCATTTTCATGTATATCTGACTGTCTCGTAAATAGTTTGGGAGAATCCATCACATTGTTTGTATATTTATCTACATTTGCTTCATTTATTTGAATTATTGATCTCATTTCTCTAGCATTTCACAGGTCAATAATAATGAACAGAACAAAAAAATTTTACATTTAATTTTTTGCTATTTAAAACTTAAGTTCAATAAATTCAAATGAACAAGATTCATTTAATCTGCGTAAAACAATGAAGAAAGTTTATATAAAATTATTTACATAAAAAGAAACTTGGTTTACATGATTATGTTTATATAAAATTATAAAAACAAGTATGTTTCATTTTTTTCAAGTTTATTTGTAAATAGAATCATATGTTAATTAGAGGTGAAATAGAAATCATTATATTTTAAAACGAAACTAAATTTTTCAGTCAATAAAACAACCGCTTCTATGACTAGATATTAATAGCCTTCAAGAGATATTAAAACTTTTATTCACTTTTTATAGCTAGCTGATGCTGTTTGTTTTATTTTTTACTGAGGTCTTTTATGAATTTCTCACTTGTATTGTCCCCAGTGGCGCAATCGGTTAGCGCGCGGTACTTATATGATAGTATGTGGCGAGTAATGCCGAGGTTGTGAGTTCGATCCTCACCTGGGGAAGAAATTTTTTTTTTACTGATCATAAGCATAAAAAGCCCTTAAATATGCCTATTCGGAAATTATTATTGAGACTTATATTATGTGCTAATATAAAAAACTTCTTTTATAAAAAATACCATAAACTTATGAAAACATAATGTGTGTGTGTGTTTTTTTTTACTAAAAAGTATCACATTTTAGTTAGTTTTTAATATAAATTTAATTTTTTTCCTTAAATCTGTATATATGCAGTTTTTACAATAAGTACTAATTTGAAATTATAGGAGTGTTTTTATTAAAAATTATTATCTAGATTTTAAAAGTTACCCTAATGTTACCCATTTACCTCTCACCAATTGAGATATAAAATATACTTCAAAATATATTCAAAAGTTAAAAGTAATTTTAAATTTTCCTGATCATAAGTAATAATTAGAAAAATGGGTGCTCTGAAAAGTGAATGAATTAAATTTGTGTTTGTTCTATTTTAAAAAATAATAATAAGTTTGGTTAATTTTTAAAAATCAAAATTTTACTCCGAATCTAAGCTAATTAAACAATATCATATTTTTTTAATGAAACTGTAGCTTTGAGAGGTTTAGAAAAACTTTAAAATATTGCAGCATTTCATTCATTTATGAAATTCCCTCTAAACTGATATTTGTGTTTACTTATATTTTTATTAAAAGATAACGTATTCCTAAAAATTATATTCAAAATTAATATTATGTTAATGTACTTCAATTAGTACAAATTATCATTTTGTCCATTTATCCCATTAACGAATCTGCAGCTTATTTTTTGAATTTATTCTTATTGTCCTGAGAAATTTAAATAAAAATAAAATACGTTATTATTTATGTATTTATTAAATGCGATATAAATTTTAAAATAAAGAAACGTTTTCATAAATTTATTATTTGGAAATTGAAAAAGTGTATCTAATTTTCAAAATAAATTTTATAACCTGATAAAAGTTAATTAAAAATTTAATTAAGAACTTTGATAAATTTCAAAACTTATCATTTTATAAGCTTGTTATGAAAAGATAAACGATTCTCAGTTTATAAAACTTTATTATAATCTGATAAAGTTTTATCTCGTTATATATAAAATTTTAATTTTATTGTTAATTATAATCTTCTTATCACTAAAATGCATTAGTTGAATATTTTGTTAGGTCAATTATTTAATTATCTTAAGTATTAAAAATTCAATTTTCTTATTAAAAAATATATTTTCTTAGAGTAAAATTAGAATTATTTTATTAAAGATATATAAGTATGCAGATATACAATAAAAAATGTACTTCTCAAATTCAATAAAATATTATATAAATATGAAAGTTAATTCCAAACAATATTTTTACTTTTTCTTTTAAAAGCAAAAAAATATAAACTTTTTTTTTTATTTAATACACTATTTAAGATTGACTTCAATTTCTTTTTCAGGAAATGTGATAATGTAAATTTTCCATAAGAGGTACATTTTATCTCAAGATATTGATCAAGATACACATCAAGATACAGGCTGTGATTAATATCGGAAGTATAGGGAAACTCCAATGAAACTGAAAAATACCCGTTATCCTCGTTATCGGTAATACTCGTTACCATCCGTTAAATTAAATCATATTTACTCTCTTATTTTCCTGGTACAAGAGTCTGAAAGTATGCAGTCTAGCTTCTTCATTAAATACAATATTGCATGGTTAGAGTACTTTATTTGGTTCCGAATATGAAGAAAAGAAGTTGGAGACATTAATTAAAGAGTGATTCGGCAGCAATCCGATTGAGTTTAATAAATTTGTGGAACATCGGTCAAATTGCTATGTTCTATTTCTCTATTTATTATTAATGGTACATATATTATCTTCCCTTTATTAATATGTCTATTAACTTACCTTTTATATATATAGTTACACTGATGGCATAGCAAACATTTCATTGTTTTTTGGGGTCACCATTTTATTTCTTGATAATATTCTACAAATAAAAAGTTTAAAGAAGAAATCGTTTAATATATGACTTCAGCTATAGTCAGTTTAAATATTAGGTTGGGGAAAACGTAATCCATTATTTTTTCGGTAGACATCTGTAGTGACGTCTCAAGATACACATCAAGATATTGATCAGGATACACACCATATCTCGTGAGGTTTCTATCAAACAATTTCAGATTTATACTCGTTGGAAAGGTGACATTTGACACTAAAATATCCTCTTGCTGTTTTTTGTTTGATTAAATAAGTTACGAGTGCAAGGTTTTATAAAAGGAAGACAACAAACAGAAAATTCGATACATTTTCATTTTTCTCTTGTAACGGCGAAAAAGAAAGCCGGGTGGCTAAAATTGTGAAAGTGTTTATCGTCCTATATAAGACTGTAACAACCAGTTACGTACAATTTTTGTTTCGTCGATTCCGTTCGGGTATTTTTGATGTTAGAGATGCTCCTCGCATGTGGATACAGCATCGTCGAAAATGTCTATAAAATATCAAAAATGATCGAAGTTAACCGCATGTCAGCAGTCGAAGCTTCGCACAAGACCTAAAAATCTACATGAAAGCTGTTTTAAACCTTTTTACAAAGTGAATCGAATAGAAGTTACATAAAGTTCACGTAAAAATAATGGATTTCTTTTTCCCCAACCTAATATATTATCTTTCCTTTATTAATATGTCTACTAACTTACCTTTTATATATATAGTTACACTGACGGCATAGTAAGCATTCATTGTTTTTGGGGGGGTCACCATTTATTCACTACAAATAAAAAGTGTAGAAAAGAAATATATCACTTCAGCTATAGTCAGTTTAAATGTTAAATAGGGAATGTATATAGACCAAGCTTATCTGTTAACGCTGTGAAAAAAAAACAAGCTTTGGCGATATACCATGTGCTCTGACTTCAATTCATTTGCTTATGGGCTTAATTCCATTACTGAAAACCCTGACTTTGTAAGAGTTTGTAAAACGTTTTAAATCATCAATCCTACATTATCTAATTCTAGATCAGAAATCGTGACCACAAAGTCATAAATAAAATTAATTTCAAAAGAAATGACTCGGAAATTTAGTATACAGTTATACTTTAGAAATTTAATATTTCATCAAAATTAACCCAAATACTAATCTACTTCACCAATCCTACGTACGTGTAATTTAGCATGAGAACTATCGCAATGCAAATAGACTTACAAAGTCTTCATGTACTGCTTCATAATTATACTACTCAAGAATTTACGTTAAAATTAGCTTTTAAATGCACAGTTTGATTTTCTTTTCCTTATCCATATTTTCACACAATAAATTTTCCTGCATTTGAAGAAAATTTAATTCCATTTACAAATACGTACACTCTACAAACAAAATCATATAAAACATTTAAATAAAAATTTGTCTTATGCATTTTTGAATAAAATGTCAGAGGATTGTCACAAGAATAACATGGCAGACATTTTTTTTAATATGTTCAAAATAAAATTTCCTATTTGTGGCAAAATTACAGTATTAAATTATATGCTTCTTTTATTTTGCATTTCTGTCTACATATTTTAATAAAATGTTATGATAATAAAACTTTTTATAATTAAACTTATTTGATAAATAAACATAATTTGTACACTTCAGAAAAATTAAACATTTTTCGGCTGAAATTTACTGTACGGGAACCTTTGGCATGATTTTTTCATATTTGGCAATAAATAACATTTTCTGGCAACTCAACCAATTCCGACCAATCACAAATAAGGTAAGGTTATTTTTAGACTTCAATTGTGAAAAGTGGCGAGATTTTTGGTCGCCAAGGGTGACCGTACAGTAAATGTTTACCCAATTTTCACATGCACAATCAAATGTAAAAAGAGTGTGGCTAACTTATTTTTTTCTTATTAATTTATTAATCGCTTTTGAAGTGTGACGATATAACCTTTAATTTTTTACAAAAATACAAGTGTGCAAAATGTTTCTTTTTTAGAAAAAATCATAAAAAGTGTTGAAGATGTCCCTTACACAAAGAGAAAATTCTCTTTTAACAAATCTGCTTCGTTTTTCGCATTGACAAAATTTATTGAACCATTTAAGAACATAATTTTTCTCCTAGTTTCATTTGCTGTTACATCAAGAATGTTATACAATAAATGAAAGAAACGTATTAGATGAGGTTTTATATCTTATTTTAAAATATTTGAATTAATAGCAAAGACCATTAATTTAGAAACTACCGCAGAAAATATAATGAGAGCCAAGACCAATTTATTTTCTCAAGAAATAAAACCGGAAGTATTTTAGAGATTTTTTTTTATAATATTTATGACTAAGATAACATGAAATATATTTTAAAATTTAAAATGACACTGGAGATTATAAATGCAAAAAAATAAAAATTTTCACTAAAAGAAATTAAAATCTTGAAAGTTAAAAAAATAACTTGAAATAACATTTTTCGTCGTTTTTTCTTTATTTTTTTCTCAAACAAAATGTTTTCATATTACTGTAAGATTTCAAATCTGCATTAATAAATTGATAGTATTCTCAACAGGTTCTGCTTCCTTAAGTTAAGTGTACTTAAAAAAAAGCTTCGTATATTTATTTTATTTTTTCTATTATCGAGCAAATAAAACTGAAACAAGAAGAATTCTAATATTCTTTTTTCCTATGAAAGATATAATTATCATTTGTTATGTAAAATTAATGTAACATTTTAAAATTTTTCACACTATTTAGTTTTACAAATTATATTTTTGGTATGCCACAATTTTATTCAACTGAAGACTGTCATCCCAAATAAAAAAAAAATTCTTCCTCTATTATACATTATATTAGTTTGGGGAAAAAGAAATCCATTATTTTTACGTGAACTTTTTGTAACTTCTTTCAGATTCGCTTTGCAAAAAGGTTTAAAACAGTTTTCATGTAGATTTTTAGGTCTTGTGCGAAGCTACGACTGCTGACATGCTGTCAAGTTTGATAATTTTTGATATTTTATAGACATTCTCGACGATGTTGTATCCATGCGAGGTGCATCTTTAGCATCCAAATACCCAAACGGAATCGACGAAACCAAAATTGTGAGTAACTGGTTGTTACAGTCGTATAAAGGACGAGAAACAACTTTCACAATTTTAGCCACCTGGTTAGCATTTTCGCCATTATAAAAGAAAAACTAAAATGTATCGAATTTCCTGTTTGTTGTCTTCTATTTTTAAAACCTTGTACTCATAATTGAATTAATCAAACAAAAAACCGCAAGAGAATATTTTAGTGTCAAATGTCACTTTTCCAAAGAGCATAAATTGGAAATTGTTTGATAGATACCTCACGAGATAGCGATCACTACGACGTCTACCGAAAAAATAATGGTTAACTTTTTCCCCCAACCTAATATATTAGGTAGATTACTTCAAACTTAATTTTTTTTTTCTTTTTCAATTCCGATTTTAGAGTTTCAGATGATTTTATGAGTAGAATATCTATCTTTAGGCAGCTTATTTAATTCCAATTTTAGAATTGCTGTTACTTATGACACTTGGCGAAGCCACCCCACCCTTCAGGGATTGGGCGAATGAAGTTAGAAATAGCGTCTTCAGTTTTTAAATAAGGCTACTCCCTCAAACGTTCATGGAAGTACGATTTTGGTTCATAGAGGGCAGAACTCTCATTTGGGTCTTCTAATTTAGAGATTGAAGCCAGAGAAGACCCATAGCCTGGCTCCAACCACCACAGGGCTATTAATATAGTCAAATGTAAAAATTGCATTATACATATCATTTTTCTTTATTAACAGTGATTAAAATGTTTTTATGTTTTTAATATTTTCATTTATAAATTTCTTTTAAATTCATTGAAGTGGCTTATTAAAATATTTTTATTCACAAACATAGATTACAAAATGTAACCAAAATTATAAATTCACTTTGTTCGACGGAATAATCCATATATCTTTCTCTTTCCTTCACTTTCTTTTCAAATTAGCTTAGCCATTTCATCAAAACAGTGATAGATATAAAAATAATTTTATCTGAATTTAGATATTGGCTGTTTGCATATAATTTGTTATGATGGTATTATTCATGTTTATTTGTACTCAATGGACCTACAATAAATTAAATGGAGACGCAAATTTTTTGTCGCTTGTTTACTAATTATGCTATACTCACTTTATGCACAGTTATTACGTTATAAAATTTCTACATTTAATTTATATTAACTAAAACATTATCAATAATTAAAAATAATTTTAGTCAAGCACATTAAAAGCGATTGAGAAATTCCAAAAAAAAAAAAATTTAATTTCTTACATTCAATTCAAATTTTATCCATAAATATGTACCTAATTTAGACGCTACATTCTCATAATATTTATTTCAACCATTCAGCACAATAAGCATCTTCATAAAAGTATCCAAGTTTATACTTTCTACACTAACTTTTCTGTTTAAAGTAACAAAACTCTTAAAAGACTTTTTTTACATTTAGTTTACCACTTAATATGGTTCATTACTACTACTCTTAAAATGTGTCTCTCCCTTCATTAAATAAAAGATCTCAAAGATTTGTTGAGTGTTTTTAAAGTAAGAGAGTGAAATTTTATTACTTTTGGTTGGACATGACTCGATTTTTAAAAATATGTTTACTGTAAGATTTATATGTATATGGAAAGATTGTAGAGAATTATATATATTGAAAAAATTATGCAAGTCCTCTTGACATACTATAAAATATTTGTGTGTAAAGAATGGTATTGTTCCACTTCAAACTTCTCCGGAAATAATTTATCTGACAAATTTCAAAGTTAAAAAAATCATTTATAAATCTGATAAAGATTTTCAAATTTTTTTTTTTTTTGCGCATTATTTTTAAGGTATAGATTGAATCTAAAATAGTAATGTTTAACAAGTTTTTATTCACTTTTCCTTAAACTATGAAGCCTTGTTAAAGATATTTACATCAAGCTTTACAATGTGAATATAGAGAATGTGTATCCCGTTTGATTCAAACACTTTTCAATAATAGATATACACATAATTTTAAAGGCTATCCAAGGTATTTTTTTAATGCTTTGTCTTATTCAGTCATGTGACAGCTATATGTAAGTAAAAACTATTACGATGTTAATTTTGTAATAATTCTTATTTGTATTGGGTTTCTTTTGTTGCTTTAATTTATTATGATAGGAAACTGGATTTTTTTTTGTTCCAATATCAGAGTATTTTTTTCAATAGATGGCAAGAGTAATCCTAAATAATGAAATTATATTAAATTTTAAATAAATTATATAAAGTTAATAAAGGTCTTCTGAGTACATTTTAACTGCTTATATAGGGTAACATTAAAAGGAAAAATTCAATATAATTTTTTTTATAATTCATCACACACTTACACACACGTATTTAGAATTATAATTTATATAAGTGTATAATAAAAATGATTCACACAAAAAAGCTATTTTTTTAGATATATTGTGCTATTGTATATAATTTTATCGTATTATTTTTTGAAGAGAACTTAAAATTATTCGAAAATTATTATATTTCAATAATTACATGAAGTTAAATTTTTGTAAAATTGTATAATGTTTAAAGACCTACACCATTTATAATCACTATCATCTATAAAATTTAAATTTTAAGAAGTACTAAGTTTTATAAATTTTAATTATTTTGCATTGCATATCTTAAAAACATGAATAAATAGTTCAATATAGTGTTGTTTGCATCAGATAAATTTGTAATTACGAACAGAATATTCTTCATTTTACTTCTTAAGACCTGTGCATTTTGAGTAATGTCAATTTTCAATGATATATAGTTTTTCAGTAAGTCAAATGATAAATAATAATTCCTTAGCGTTTTTAAGAAGAAATGCAAATATGTAATCTTGAACATTTATTTGTCTACAGTTTTAAGCATATTACAAATGTGTTAAAAAGATTCAAAGACATTCATTGTGATAATATATATTCAGAAACAAAAAAAAAATATAATAAATACAATTAGCGCATTAAAACAAACTACAAATAAATTCCATTAAATAAACAAAAAGCCAATAAAATAATTCACAATACTTTGTGAACAAACAAAATTTTTAAAATCATTTCTTAAAAATGACAGAAAGTTGAGCAAAACAAAGTGTTGCATCTTCTTCCTTCCACTTAAGCTAACTAACATTCATATGGATGGCGCTGTGTTAGGTCATGTGATTCCATTTCTTCAAACTGTACTTCTAACTTTTTCTCTAGTCATGTTGTTGCTGTTGAATAAAACACTTTAAAGAAACCAGAGGCTCGCACTGACTCATTATGTCAAACCAATAGCCATATTTTATCTCGTGCCACAACTACTGGCGCCCAACGTTAAATTCGCGCAGTATTTGGCGCTGCAACTGAATTTCGAGCAATATTTACCCGCTCAAATTGGAATTTCCAAAAAGGAATTATGGATTACAGCTGTTTGATTCAACGCAAAGTTTTGCGGACTGCTGTAACAAAAACGATTAAAGGGTTGGATACATGTATCGCAGCCAACAATGTTAAAGAAGCATCCCTCGCATTTTCTATACTGGAAGAAAAATCTGGGAGGCTGTTTGAAAATGATGAGAAAGTCATACAATATCTTTCTTCAACTACCGAAGAAACAGCCAAAGGTAAGGCTTCCTCTTCTGCCGAGATCATAGAGGCTGAATTTGAAAGGTGTGAAAACTACCGTGATGATTTTACTTCTGCGAAACTTCGCTTTGAGGAGTTCCTACAAAGCTCTGCAAATCGAAATAAACCGAAGGATTCCACCGATCGAATCTCCATTAATTTGCCTAAACTGGAACTTTCAACTTTTGACGGTAATCCCAAGAATTGGTTTTCTTTTTGGACCATGTTCCAAAAAATTGATGATGATCCTAAATTGGAGAACGACATTAAATTTGCCTATCTGATGCAGACAACCGAGGGTAAGGCTTTCGATTTTGTTCAATCGTATCAAGTTTCTAAAAATGAATATAAATCTGTAATTAAAAATTTAAAAGCACGTTTTGCTGATGATAAAATGTTAATTGAATTGTATGTACGCGAACTGTTAAAACTTATTTTAAATCAATCGCAGAATATGCCTTTCATTAACTTAGTAGATCAATTGGATGCGCATTTGCGCTGTTTAGAAAATTTGGGTGTAACTAAAGAGAAATATGCATGCATGCTTTACCCACTAGTTGAAGCTTCTATTCCTGAAAATATTTTGATTGCATGGGAGAGAGAGAGGAATTCAACTTCCCGATCAGGAAATATGAATAATGACCTTGAACTACTCATGCAGTTTCTTCGGAATGAAGTAATAGGCAGTGAACGGATTCGAATAGCTAAGGGTTTTTGCTCAATGGATAAAACCAAAGTAGATAAAATAAATAAAACTGAATCGGATCGTAAAATAAATTCGGCGCCTCTTGTCCCGACTACAGCTGCATTAACAACTCAAACTAAAACAGATGCCCGAAGAGGCTATGATAGACGTAACAGGGCTGAGTTATATTACTTATTCTGCGATAAGCCCACGCATAGAAGTATTGACTACTTCACAGCTCAAAAGTTTACATTAAAGGAAAGAAGGGACAAGGTACTTAGGGCAAAGAGTTGTTTATCTTGTTTAAGAATTAATTGCCGCGCTGATAAATGTATGTACAATGAGCCTTCGATGCATAGTCTGTACTAAAAAACATTATCCGATATTATGCCCCAATTTAAGCAAAGGGGAAGAATCTGTTGCATGTATTAACAAAACTGAGACAAATAGTGTCGTGAGTCATAGCTCGTCTCATTCAGCGGATGTTTTATTACAAACACTTTAAATAAGAGTGTCAGGCCCTTCCAGGTCAAAAATTGTTCGTTGTTTATTCGATTCGGCGTCGCAGCGTTCTTATATAGCTCGTGATGTTGCAGAGTATTTAAACTTAAAACATGACCATTCTTAGTTTCTAACGCATAGTTTATTTGGCGGTATTGAAACGGAGAAAATTAAGCATTCAGCTTTAAAGTGTGAGCTTCAGGAAATACGCGGAAACTTTTCGTGTGAAGTAGTATTGTTGGACAAAGAAACTATTTGTGGTACCGTTCCTAAAATAAGTAAAATTGATACTAAATGCTTCACTAAACTTGGTATTTATTTATCCGATAGTGAAAATGATAATTCTGATATATCGGTCCTTATTGGTGCTGATTATTTAGGAAAACTTTTGACTGGTTTTATCAGTCAACATCCCAATGGTTTAACCGCTGTCTAAACGTACTTAGGATGGGTAGTAATGGGGAAATCAGAATCCTCTAAAACTAGTTCTACTCATGCTATGCCCATAATTTCGCTGCATAGTGGTAGCAAAATTTGCGACCTTTGGTCATTGGATATTCTTGGTATTAGAGATCCCGTAGAAAATAAAACAAAAACAGAAATCGATAGTGAAACTTTGTCTTTTTTCGAAAAAACTTAAATTTCGTGATGGTAGGTACGAAGTAAATCTTCCATGGATTGAAGGTCATCCTAACTTAAGTGATTTGAGAGATCATTCGGAGAGACGTTTAGGCTCCATGACTTCTAAACTTATCGCGAATGGAAAATTTGAGTCTTATGACAACATTTTTAAGGAATGGGAACAAAAGGGGATCATAGAACAAGTGTCAGTTTACGAAAAAGAAAATGAAATGACGTGCAGGTACCTCCCTCAGAGCTGTTTTTAAGGAATCTAGTTTAACAACTAAAATACAGTATTCGATGCTTCGTCCAAAGATGAAAATGCCGTTTCCTTGAATCAATGTTTAGCTACAGGTCCGAATTATATTGAAATGATTCCCAATATTTTAAATAGATTTCGCAAGAATAAAATTGGCGTAATTTCTGACATAAGCAAAGCATTTCTTCAAATAAGCGTATCTCCTTCCGACAGAAATTTTCTTCGCTTTCTTTGGTGGGAAGACTTTAAAAAACGCAAAATTAAAATCTACAGACATTGTAGAGTGGTATTTGGCCTTTCATCAAGTCCATTTTTGCTTATGGCAACAATTTATCACCACCTAGACAAAATGAAAGAAAATGCGAAGGATATCGCTCTAAAATTGAAAGATGCATTTTACGTTGACAACGTAGTGACAAGCGTCGAAAACAATCTCGAGTCGGAACAATTTTCAAAGACGGCTTGCCAGGTAATGTCCCAAGCTGGTTTTGAGCTTACGGGATGGGTTTTTTCTTCTCAAAGTGAAAATCGGGATTTAAATGACTGTAGATATTCTCCTGTACTTGGTCTTTTATGGTATCCCGATTCAGATACAATTGCGTGTGATGTTAACTGCATCACAACTGAAATTAATGATAAATGTACAAAAAGGCAACTTTTGTCGATTTCGCAAAACATTTTCGATCCAATCGGTTTTACCGCACCCGTAACACTCATTCCAAAGCTTCTAATGCAAAAAGCGTGGAAAAACGATAAGCTGGGATGGGATCATAAACTTCCCTCTGAAATTGTAGAGGAATTTAAAATTTGGCTTTCTAACTTGGGTTTTTTGAAATTTATTCAAATTCCGCGTTATTTCGGGGGATTAATTGCTGAGTCAACTACTACCATTCACATGTTTAGCGATGCTAGTGGGAGGGCATTTGCAGCGTGCGTGTTTTTGCGTATCGAATGCGAAAATGAAGTTATAATTAGATTAGTTCAGGCAAAATCACGTGTCGCTCCTCTAAGAAAGGATCCCATCACTAAAATCAAAACTGAAATGTCTACACCAAAACTAGAGCTTCTTGCTGCTTTAATTGGTACTCGTTTGGTCCAGACAGTCAAAACTTCCTTGAACATCTCTGGTATCCCAACCTTCTACTGGACTGACTCTAAAGTGGTTCTTTGTTGGATAAAGAATACCGGAACATGGAAAACCTTTGTGAACAATCGAATAAAGGAAATTCATTCAAGTTCTTCAAAAGATGATTGGTATTACGTACCATCTCAAATGAATGCAGCAGACATTGCGTCTCGTGGATGCAACGCCCAAACTCTCTTTTGTCTTCGTTGGTGGGAGGGTCCCAAATGGTTAGAAAATCGAGACTCTTGGCCAAAAACTGAAAACTGTGATTTTTCCGATGCATTGGAACTGGCAACCACTGAGTTAAAACCTACTGTTACGTCAAGTATCTCCTTAAATAACTCCGCATCCAATTTCTTTGATTGGACTAATAGAGTTTCAAAATTTTCTACAATTGTTAGAATTCTGGCTTATGTAAAATGTTTTATTTCTAATGCTAAATCTTTAATAAATAATCGTAGTGAAACCATCTTAAAGGGTAACTTAGCAAATGAAGAGATCGCCCAATCTGAGTTTGAAATATTCATTTATATACAAAGAGATTCGGAAAAAACCGCAAATTAATTCCTCCTAACTTTGTCATATACCAGGACTCCAATGGTATTCTTAGAATAGAGACAAAATTAATCTTCACAGGTGATGATGACTTTTTCAGGCGTCCTATCCTGCTGCCAGACAAGCATGAGCTTGTTTCCAAACTCATAGAGGAAACTCATCGAACCTTTAATCACGTAGGTGTACAAACTCTAGTCACAATCCTTCGTGAGAGATACTGGATCTTGCGATCTAGGAAAACTGTTCGTTCAGTTGTATCCAAATGCATAATTTGCCAAAGATTTAAGTCCAAACCTGCTACTACAATGTTTGCTCCTCTTCCTGATGAACGTGTGCGAATGTCGGCCGTCTTCGAAACAACTGGAGTAGACCTAGCAGGTCCCTTGGTTCTTCGAAATCGTGATAAAGTTTGGATTGCTATCTTCACGTGTGCAGTGTACCGTGCGGTGCATTTCGAACTTGTCTCGGACATTTCCACACAAAGTTTTCTTCTTGCTTTGAGACGATTCATCTCGCGTCGAGGGCGAGTGAAAACAATCTACTCTGATAATGGAACCAATTTCATCGGTGCAAACAACGAGTTCAAAAATATCGATTGGAGTAAAATTGTGTCTCATTCAGATTTGAAAAAGATCTCCGGGCATTTTAATCCACCTACTGCCGCTTGGTGGGGAGGTTGGTGGGAAAGAGTGGTAAGAATGTTGAAGGAATTGTTGAGACGGAATTTGGGAAAAGCGAATTTTGGCTACAAAGAACTGTATACTGTTGTGTGTGAGTGTGAAGCCATCCTCAACAGCAGACCTCTTACTTACCTCTCCGAAGAGCCATCAGATCTTGTGCCACTAACACCTTCTCTCTTTGTACAGGATCAGACTGAATTCAGAGTCAAGGATCTTGAACAGAATGTGCTGAACCTACGCAAACGTGCGAAACACCTCCAGTCCGTTAAACAAAAGCTTAAGACGCGTTTTCAAAAGGAATATATTTCTCTCCTTAAACATTCCAGACACGTCCATCAAACCCCACTTGAGGTGGGAGATATGGTATTAATCGGCTCTGATGGTAAGAAACGTGTTGATTGGCCTTTAGCTAAAATCATTGAAATCGATAAAGGACGTGATGGTGTTTCCCGAGTTGCAAGGGTCAAAACTGAAAATGGTGAGGTGGTTCGACCATTTCAAAGATTGTTTCGTTTGGAAACATCGGGTATTTTAAGTAAAACTTTGAGAACTGCCAAACCTGTTAAATTGTAATATCAATTTTGTATTGGTCTTCATTAATGCTTTTTCCTTAGCACATGTTTAGATGCTTTATGTATTTGTAACAAGCTAATTTCATTTGAATTTTTAATGTTCAATTTTTAACTTGAAATTTTAGCTAGATTAAAAGTTTATCCTTTTGCGGTTGGAGGATGTTGCATCTTCTTCCTTCCACTTAAGCTAACTAACATTCATTTCCTATAGATGGCGCTGTGTTAGGTCATGTGATTCCATTTCTTCATACTGTACTTCTAACTTTTTTTCTAGTCATGTTGCTGTTTAATAAAACACTTTAAAGAAACCAGAGGCTCGCACTGACTCATTATGTCAAACCAATAGCCATATTTTATCTCGTGCTACAACACAAAGTATGAAATCACAATTTTATGTGACCATTTACAATTATTTTACAAATTTACAATTTACAAAATTATTCAAATTAAAGAAATATGCATCAAAGTGTAATTACAATTCTGTGCTACATGGCATTTACAATGGTATTGGTTTTGCCTTCAAAATAAATGCTCCGTATTAAAGATTATCCAGCTTGATATTTCATTATACCAATTTCATTTCAAGAAAAATTCTTAACTGAAGTCAATATCTGATCCGCATTTGTACAAAAAATTATAAATCAAACATTTTATGTAACCAGAATCATACATTATGTATAAATTATACATATAAACTAACACATAAAGACAGTAACGAATGTGAAAATCTGGATACAGTACATTTCTAATTTATGAATAATTTTAATAATAAAGAAAAATTTTATAAATCACAATTCACTCCAATAAAGTCACAAAAGTTACTTTTCCCAAATATAAAGAATCAAATAGTCCCCCTATGAAAGAAAATGTGCACATTTTCTACCATATAATAAATTCACGGCAAATTATAAGAAAATTTCTAAATTTAAGACGTATAGTTATTTGCATTCTTGTGATAACAAGATGTCTCTATTCTGAGGACAGTTGGCAACTAAGATAAGATACTGATCGCTAAATACATATCAAGAATATAATTAAGAAAAAACTGCAAAATAAAAACTACTACATCTGGTGTTACTCCACCTTCTATATCAATATGAATAGTATTATCTTTATAAAAATTACCCTTGTTAAACAATTTTTGAAGGATAAAATTTTCTCTAGCACCAATATAAAAAGATCAACGACATAAAGCAGGCGTTTCTAAGAAGCTTGGTGTGTTCACACAGATAATAGTACCTCCTTCAAACATCACCTCCTTACATTAAATTTTGAGAGAGGCTCCCCCTAAAGATGTCTGTCTACATCTGTGCATATAATATTAATATTAAGGAATACAAATTTATCATCATTTCCATACAAATGGTAAATAAAAAATATGTGAAATACGTTCTCCTAATATAGACTCTGTACAAGACTACATAAATTGTCGATAGATTTAAGATAAACCAAATCCAAAGAAAATACATCCATATCTAGATACATTTTCCTTTTGAGTATAATTTATTTTCAAACCAGGATTATCTTTCATAGTATTTGATTAAGTCTTTGGAAAAAGATATTTCTAAATACATATGATAAAATGTAAAGGTACCTTGAATAACACCTCCATATAATAATTTCAAGTAAGTGACAATTCCACCAAACGAATTAAGTATGGTATTTCTGACGACACTCTGTTGGAATTTGATTTTGGGCAAGATTTTAATATATATGTAAAAATATGCTATTGCTTGAATGAAAATATTCTTGGATAAGGTAATTTATCTCCTAATAATGATGCATATTCAATAAAATTACTTTTCAGAGAACAGAAGTAAAAATCTCTCCCTAAATCAATATTTCAAAACATTAAGAAGCGCAAAATAGAGGTTGTTTTACTTCATAATATCACCATTTTATGTAGCAACGAATAAAAGTAATATGTAAAAAACAGAATATTACCATAAGATGTTTATTGAAAAACTATCAAAAACTGTATATTTCAAATTGTACTTTGCTTTTAATATACATATACAGAAATAAAGTATTTAAACAATGATTTCTCAGGCAATAATTCATCTTCATGATAAATATTGACAGGACCTCCTGTTAAATATTCCAAAAAACATCAGTCAACAGGCAAAAAAGAAATGTTAAAGTACATTATATATAGCATTACCTCCTCCATCTATTTTTTTTTTAAGTATTTCATAAATTGATGGAATAAACTCTCCATACACAACCAGCTTACTGACAAAATATACCTATTACGCACACAAATACAACCTCCAAGTAATTTTTACGAACAATGATTCTCCATCAAAATATTTGACCAAGCCTCCAGCAAAACCTATTTCAGTATGCATGTAAATATACATTTCGTAAAATATAGGAGTTTTGAAATTTTGATAGCACCATCTTCAATACCTCTTCCGGCCAACAAATTTTTGGACAGATTAATCAATCCTTTTTAATCGAACAGTTCTTAATTGATAAATTAAACATTGACATAGCTCATATCTAAATAAATTACCAAATACTTTGGAATATAAAACATAAAATGTGAACTATGTTACATATAGTTGATTACGCAAACAAAAAACAATTAGGATCAGACAGCCACAAGACATAATTTATGCAAGAATATTTTTTGATCCATTGAACGGTACGAAATCTGCACCAGCATGTAAATGTATGGAGTATGGACACCACTGCACTATGGGTAGTCGCATATATCCCCCTCCCCAATCTATCATAACATTAAACTTTTTATTCAAATCTATCCCTGAGAAAACCTATTATCTTATGTAAACAACCACCTCCTTATCAGTATATACTTGTAAATAAAGGGAACGCAGTAACAAAATGCACAAAACTAATATTCACATAAAAAATCTTCTCTTTATTTGGAAAAAATGTAGCTTACAAAGGTAAGATTTTAATTTACTAAACTTATTACCAAGTTTTCATTAATGCTATATAATTTACAAGTAAAATCTTACATATATTAGCGGGGATATTTTTAATTTAGAACCATTTCACAAAGCAGTATCTGAATATCTTAAAGCACCTCGTTTTATTGACTTAAGCTTCGACGTCAAAAACTGTCTTTAATGCTTAGTCTCTTACAAATTTTTATTAATGACAAATTCTTAACGTTAAATTCATTTTTATTTTCATCTTTATGAATTATAGAAAATTTTTTATTTAATGTTTTACCAACAAAGATTTATTTTGGGGAACACAGCATAGTATAAATCAGACAAATTATGTTTTCCTCAAATTCTCTTAACAATTTCTTTTTCAAACTTTAACCATTTTTCTTCCTTTGATACATGTATGAAATTTTATTTATTCAGTTTGTCTTTGGCAGCTTGAAATTTCTCACGACTAATATAACTTAAAAAATTTGATCATAATATGCATAATTTAGAATTGATTGTCAACTGAATACTTCAATCCATTATCTAATAATTTTGCTTATTCCGCAGTTTGTTTTTGAATGACTGAATGCGTAACTGGGAAGTCACAGCGATATTATAGCTAATGCTTTACGTATTTCCATCACACCATTGATTTAGAATTTGACGCGTCCCTAGTAGAGCCTTCCGGCCATATTTACCCTGTATTCTTACAGAAAATACTCATAACATGATGGGTAAATTATTAATTTTCATAATTATTAAGTGATGCATAAGTATTTTATGAACATAAAGGAAGTGCTCCCAAAATGGCAGTACTTTGCATGTCTTGTAAGAATGGGAGAAGTCTTAAGTAAAAGCTTAGGTTAATTTAAATATCAAATCATGATGAAACAGGAATAAAATAGAAAAAAAGATTCTTGCGTAGTACAAAATAGGCACAATAAAAATAAGAGCAGAAATTTTCTAGAATAAAATACATTTTTTTATTTTAATTATTTTATATATAAAAAATAAAGAAGTTAGGATTACAAAATCAATAGGACACACACAGTAGGTTCAAAAATATTTACAAACAGGAAAGTTTATTTCCAAAAATGAGAGTATTTGTAGATGATTGGCCCTGTCAACATGAGGGTCTTGTTTTGCGTCGTGGGTGGAGGGTAAGGTTATTTGTGAGTGCTTTGATCTGTAGAACTGACCTTGGTCTGAAAATTTTGAATCTCGTATGGGGAGTAATTTTCAATTTTGTTAATTTCTGTATTGTTGGTTTTATAGAGGCTATCAAAAAACCGAAAGGCGAGATATTTGATATACCTCTCAAGTGATAATATACCCAGGTTATCCCTGAAGTAGTATTCCGCTTTAGAGATCCTTAAAATTTTTTCTTCGTTGTGCCTCTAATATATTAATATTTGTTTGAACAGCACCGCCCCAGATTGGAGCAGCATATGTGATAATTGGGCGAAGATAGGCTTCATAGATAATGATTTTGTCAGAAAGGGAGAATTGAGTTATACGCAATTAAGGGGTAAAGAAGTGATTTTGCTGCAAAGAATTTACTTTTAATTTTTTCAAATGTGGAATTTCCACGTTAGTTTATCAATAGTCAGACAAAGGTAGTTTATCTTATTTTTCCACGGAATTTCTATTCTACCCAGTTTGATTTGGAGAGGGTGGGTTATCTTTCTAAAGAATACTGCCTGTGATATATTAATATTTAGCTTGATCTTCCAGAACTTTAACCACTCCTCTATGGCCGTAATGTGTTCGGTTAGATTTTCATATATGTTAAATAATTTAGAACTCTTGGAGAGAATAGCAGTGTCGTCCGCAAAAAAGGCAAAGCATAGTTTTGGAGTGCTTGGGGATGTCATTAATAGATGTTAAATAATAAAGGACCCAGCAGGGATCCTTGGGGGACGACTTCAGGAATGGGTTTATCCTCAGAATAATTGTTACTTAGCATTAGGGCAAAAGTTCTATTTGATATATAATTTTGAATTAATTTGATAAGATATGATGGGAATTTGTAATAAATAAGTTCAAAAATCAGCCAATTGTGCCAAACCCTGTCGAATGCTTTTTCTATGTCGAGAAAAATACCTCCGGTTGACTTTTTCCTAGTGATACTTCTAGATTTATACCTCCGGTTGACTTTTTCCTAGTGATACTTCTAGATTTTTTTTCTCGACTGCTCTTAAAAGTTGGTGGGTTGTTGACAGCTGTTTCCTGAATCCAAATTAAGCAGGTATAATTTTGTGGCGAGATTCGAATTCATTTCGTTTTACTAGTATGATTTTTTCGGCAACTTTGGCCTTGATTGGCAAGAGGGAAATTGGCCTGTAGTTTTCTTGGTTGTTTTTACACTTTCCCTGTTTGTATATCGGTACGATAACCGCTTTCTTCCACGATTTTGGGAAATAACCAAGCGACAGGATGTCATTTATAATGGTCGTTAAGAAGCAGATCGCCTTAGTTGGGATCTACTTCATTATTTTGTTAGTCACTTGATCATGACCCGGGCTTGTTTCGTTTTTCAATTTTTTAATGATGTCCTCCATGAGGACATCTTTCCCTCTAAGGACATATTTCCATCACTGTTTTGATACACGAGCGCTTTCATATTCTAAACAATTATTGGAACATTGCACTTTAAGGATATGTAAGTTTTAATTTATAGAAACGACAAAAACTATTCCTATAAACCCTACCTGATAAGTTCAATCAATTAATACTAACACCTAAATAAGATTATATGACATTATTGAATAATGATTTTACATTCAGTTCTTTGTTATAAAGCGTTCCTCTAAGAACACAGAAGAAACAGAACTACCAGTTCATTTCTTCGATGGTTATTGAAACTATTTGTAGTTTAATAAAATGGTATTTTATTACTTAAGTGGTTTTGATGGGGAAAATTGAAAGCATGGATTGATGAATAGCAAATTAAAATCCAGATTCAAATTGAAATTTTTCCATAATCTTATCACAGGAAATTAACTGTAAAGGGATCTCACGTTTGGAGTAAGTAAAATACCTTATTTTACGAGTTTTGGTATAATATAAGGATAGGTTTCAGTCAAAATAAAAATTAGATATATTTCAAAATTTTCAGAATAACATGTTTAATTTAAAGAGTAGGTTTCTTTTAATTTTTCAAAATGATATGCAGGAGAATATTTCTTTTTACATTTCACTTATCCTTTTTCTAATCTCTATGTCTAGTAATATACTAGATGAGCTCCACCAGTCCATTTACTTTAAGAAATTCGAAAACAAGCTAAGGAGACCGGAAAAGGTCCTCAAGAGACAACCTTAGACATTCAAGTATATGTGCCAGTGATGCCGGTTCATTTTGACATCTAGGACAATGTGGGTGCACCTTAGACCTCTCTATCACCTGAGAAGTGTCTTCTCATGTGTCCACTGAAGAGTCTGGGAAGTGTTGTCTGGACATATCTATCACAATCAACAGCAAGGGATCTTCCAGGACAATCTGATTGATACCGGGGATGACTCGGTGAAACAAGCCAAACCTGCCTGTCAATACGTCTTCTATTGGAATACAGTTCAAGATATGTCAGTGAATTATAGCTGTTAAATATTCTTCAGAACCCTACTTCGCCAAAACATCTGCCTTCTCATTCCCCCAAATGTCAACATGCGAAGGATTCCACTGAAGGTGCACTTCACAAAGTGACGAGACCTTTTAAGTTTGCCAAGAATTGCGATTCCAGCCCTATCACCAACTCTTCGCCAGTTTGAAAGATATTGAATGGTGCTAGTCAGTCAAAAACCAGACAGTTCTAAGGTCTGTAAAGAACAAAACACCGCTTAGCCCCTCTTCCATGGCTAAAATCTCACTCGTGAAAACCGAACTGAAGTCGCGATTTCTTTTCCGTATTTTAACAAGTTTATTAGTGCACTGGTGTCTGGTGTCGCAAATGTCAATGAGATGCTTAGTTTCAAGAACTTTTCCATCTCTTTTGAGAGTAATGCGTTTCACAGCACAGACCTTCTGACTCTGCAAGTTTTCAAGGATCTCATCCGTCTGCGAGTTCAACAAATCTCTTGCGGAAAATACACCCTGTGAAAAATTTACGTTACCATGAGGCGATACAGTTACCTTAATATTTGACAGCATTCGCATATTGATTAGTATTGCTGCTTATTTTGAGTTCGCAGACTTCACCAATAAGTCACCAAAACATAACGGATACCTCCTACTTCCCCGATTAAACCAGATATTCTTTGTGTATTAGAAAGCGGAAGACATTTTCAAATGAACCCTCCTTTCTTTTGATATCAAAAAATTTAATGTGTTCATTTAATCCAATTTGCTCCCGAGGGAGAGAAGAATTTTTAATCTCCATTAAATGAATATAAAATTTCGGGATCTGACAGCATCACCCACCACCGATTCCAACAAGGAGATGCATATCAGCTGCACCTGTGCTAGCCAGACAGTTACGCTCATAGTGCGTCCCTGTAATGGCCTCCACCCTTAACGAGTCATCCAGCATATGTACCGATCGCTTGATCCATAAAGTCGATTGATGTGCAGAGGACCACAAGACATCTCCCGTTTACCTGAAGCAGAGGCCAAAGTATTGTGTTGATCTCTGGGGCCCTCAATTACCAGGACCCTCCTTTCCAGGGACAAGGGTCTCCATGCATGGCAAACACGTGGGTGATTTAGTCCCCAAGAGAAGCTAATAGCAACAGAGCGGTGACAGCTGCTCAAGGGGAGTCCACAACCTCAGAGGCAATTACTATGAAGAAGAAGAGGAAGAAAACGTTGAAGAGAGGAGAAAGGAAAGAGGGCAGATCACTGGGTACCTCGGGATTGTAACACCCGTGTTTACTCAAAGAAAGTAAACCCCCTGAGGGGTACCACACACCAGAGGCTGCTCAAAGAAATCAGTGAGTGAACCAAATTGGTTCAAAATCTATTTCGAAGTAATTTTTAAACATTGTAGGACCTTCAAATATAATGTTAAACGTCTTTTATGATGATACTTAGTTGTGGAAGACAGTACAAAGCAAGCCCTCAAAAACTAACTCAATGAAAGCCTAGATTATTTCTCCAGCATACGACATAAATAAATGTCCACTATAGCCTACATATCTGTTCAATCCCAAATTATGACTCTGAATATAAAACCTAAGCAATTTAACTCCTATGCAAGGATATTCGTGAACACTAGTTATCAGACACCAAATCCTTCAGATATCCAGGAATAACGATAGACCTTAAACTTCCATACCTTTCACAAATCCGAAATTTACCTAAATACTAATTAAAAGCTTTAAATATTTACTTGGAAGAACTTCTTCAGACGAAGTTTCAGAAAATTATCTACATAGCAAAACTAATAAAATAAATAATCGCATAAGTAAAATAAGATTTCCTACGGCTCATCACTTTAGTCTGTTTCAACGACAGACAGTGAAGGATTGGATGTCCGGTCTTTAACGTTACTTGACAATCCTCATCACAATTACAAAACCGCTTCTATCATAACCGTGTCTCTCAACCTGGGGAAGCCATTATATTGTTATAGAATGTAAAATGATTGCTTTGAAGAACAAAATCCAACTGCCTCGAGACCAATTAATATAGGAAATCGCCATCGCTAAAGCATACTTTCAACAACCTTGCAATTAAGTCTCAATCTACTCAAGAATCTTTGCTTATAATACCAACGCTTCCAATATTCTCACTCATTGGGTAGAAACCACTAAACCAAAGAATTTAAAATCACAATACAGACGACTGCAAAATGGAAAACAAAACTGTTTTCTCCTTCAAAGTCATGTACAAGGAAATAAAGCTTCAAGAAGCTACCTTTTCCAGGTTGAGGAGTTCGCCTTGGAAAGACAGATTACACATTCAAAAACTGGCTTCTTGCAATGCAAATATAAACAGATGGTCCCTCGATACTCCTCTCTTAAAAATCCAATCACACATATCCGACTTAATCTCAATACAACAAACATACTCCTCAGCCAGCAGGATTCAGTTTAAGCTGGATTAAAAGTTATCAGGAAGAAACAGGATACGCGAAATTTCATGCCTTTGCTAAAGAAACAAAACAGATTCTTAAACAATTCACATACCATTATCGAAATTTCCCTAGACAACTACCAAATAAGCAAACTAGATGGGATGAAACAAAGCAAAGTAGTTTCAGTTGGAAGCTTCTCCCAACAGCCTGACACTAGAAACTACCAAAGAATTGCTTGATCACTCAAATTTTGACAAAACATAAGCCTCTACCAACTTACTTCCAAAAAAGTTAAATTTTATTATATCATTGAAAAAACCTGTTTTTGTCAAGTCTATTTCTTTAGTATTTTAGTTTATTTTACTAGAATAATCTCTTACTAAACTAAACATTGAAAGAATATTTGTAACTTTTGTTCTGATCTCAGCTGGTATATTGTTGTATTTTGAATATTTGTGAGTCTTTTCTTGACTCAAAATCCATAAAGGATATAATGCTCTGAACAAAAGATTAACCCCTTAAGGCATTT
>JAPDSC010009960.1:51232-66929 GCA_026290005.1 Latrodectus geometricus | reverse complement strand
ATATATATATATATATATATATATATATATATATATATATATATATACAGTGATTCTCAACCTGTGGGGCGCGCCCCCCTAGGGGGGCGCGAGTACACTAATGGGGGGGCGCGAGCATATCCAAGAGAAAATGCTATTTAAAAAAATTGATTAAGTGACTGAAAGGACAGAACACACACACACATACAAAACAAAATACATTTCGACATATTTAATAATTAACTTATTAAATTAAAACAACCTACTTAATTAAAAACAAATTTAATAATTATCAGTGACTTCCTTGGGCCTGTCTTTCAAAGCAAAGTTTTTCGATGGAGGGTTTAATATTAGAAATAGACAATCTCAGTTCTTTTTCTATATTTAGCTGAGATCTATATTTTGTCTTCAAAGAAGCCACCTCAGAAAATCCAGTTTCACAAAGATAAGATGTTGAAAATGGTAGTAGAATGCGAAATGCCCTTGTTTTTAGTGCAGAAAACTCATCCCTTCCTGCCCGAAATTCAAAGAGTGATTCATTACTAAATTGTCTTTTGGTTTCGCCGCTTGCCGTGAAGTCTATGGAGGTTTCTTCCTCTTCGATTGAGAGTCATTCGGGAGTATTTTGAAATGGATCCCTCACCCACTTATAACTTGATATCAGTTTGTCGTCAGCAAGAAAGTACTTTTTAAAATTCTTTGCTAGCATTGCTAAATGATTTTCAATGGTTACAAAAACAACTTTTACATGTTGTTCTTCAGCCTTGTAAGTTTTAATACAATCATTCAAATTTGCAAACATTGTTAAGTTTTCTTGCTTTCAATTTCTTCTCCACAATTCGCATTTCCAACAAAAAGCATTAACTTTATCACTCGTATCCAATATATGTGTATTTGCTCCTTGCAGTTGAAGATTCAAGTTATTTAATTTCTCGAATAAGTCGATCATGTAGCTCAATTTCAACACAAATAAACTATCGTGAAAATACTCAGCTTCCGGTCTGTTTTCCTCTTCTAGGAAAACGTAGATTTCTTCTCTTAATTCATAAACACGTTGCAAAAATTTCCCTCGTGATAACCATCTTGCCTCGCAATAAAATAGTAACGCTGAATGTACTGCACACATGTCTTTATAAAGTGAGGAAAAGATTCTTGATTTCAGGGGTCTCATTTTTATATAATTTACTACGGTTACAACCGTAGTTAACACAATATTCAAACCAGGACTCATTTCTTTGGAAGCCAAAACTTCTCTGTGGATCATGCAATGTGTCCAGACGCACTGTGGCGATTTTTGTTTCACAAGTGCTTGAATATTTTGGAATCTTCCTGACATAGAACGAGCACCATCCGTGCATATTCCGATACAACTTTTCCATTATATGTTTGTCTCGTTCATAAAATCATTTAAGATAGAAAATAAAGCGAGTGCTGTTGCTTTGAGTTCTATTGGTTTGCAGAAAAGTAATTCTTCTACTACTGACAAATCATCACAAAATCTAACGTAGGCAATGAAATGAGCATCTTTATTACTATCTGTTGCCTCATCGAGTTGTATTGAAAACAATTTGTAACTCAACTTCGACAAAAGCTGACACTCTACATCTTCAGCTATATCAGCAATTCGACGGGCAACAGTATCATTTGAAAGAGGTATAGACTGCATTTGTTTTGTAAAATCATTTCCAAACATAATTTCTACAATATCAATCGCGGCTGGCAAAATAAGCTCTTCACCAATGGTGTGAGGCTTTTTACATCTGACTATTTTATATGAAACTTTGTAAGAGGCAATTAAAGCTTTTTCATTCACAGACAAAGTTTTTTAAATAATGATTTTTGCTTTTCATATGATTTTAATTTTAATTCGAAGAATTCTCTGGGTTTGTTTACGTACTCACTATGAAGCGTTTCCAAATGTCGTTTAAGTTTATTAGGTTTCATGCTGTCTGCCGCCAACATTTTTGAGCAAATGATACACAGGGGCCTTTCTTCTTCATTTACTTCAGTACTAGTGAACCCAAAATTTAAGTATTCTTGAGAATATTTTCTTGATTTTATTTTCGGAACCACGCTCATCTGTGTACTTGTTGATGCTTGTCTATCGTCTAATGCTCGCTTACGCCCGCTTAAAAATTTATCCATGATTCTGCATAAGTCTGCTGCCGTGAATATTTAATACGGTGAATTGCAATTACACGAAAATATATATAATATACACATTCAGAATAGATTCAATAGCGATAGAAGGATCGACTCGAATGAGATTGTCTGGAATTGAAATTGGCGTCATAGAACTTTCTCCTTCTCCCTATGAGAAAAAATTTGTTTATATCTGCTCACGCTCCTAGCTTAATTTTTTGCTGACCAAACAAATTCCAGACAAATCGAAACTTCTCGCGAAACCGAGAGAATGCCCGACATGGCGGGACGCAAGAGCAATAAAAAAGCATAGGATTCTTGTTTTTTCAATGCTGAGGATCGGTGTTGCAAAATGTCAATAAATTTCGGTATTCTTGATAATTTGTAAAGTTTAAAATTAAGGTTGTAGTGTAGGTTTAGCGCCAAAATACTCAAAATACATTATTAGTGTATATATTCTATTGTATGCGGTGGGGAGGGGGGGCGCGATGAAAATTATGATTGAAAATTGGGCCGTGAATACTAAAAGGTTGAGAAACATTGATATATATATATATATATATATATATATATATATATATATATAAATACTAACCTTGAGATATCAAGATCAATTGTTGACTCCTTCTTGAAAGATCTGTAATCACATGCGCTGCGCTAAGAGATTAAATGCTTCACTATGTAACCGAAATTCATCACAATTCTTTTTTTAACAAATTAGCTAAATAAACTAAAGTATACGCCAAACTCATTTATGACTGGAAGAGCAAATTAGATTGAAAAGATCGTTAGGTATTAATGCGAATTAAACTTTAAAATGATAGGATTGCAGCCAATGTGAGCAAAATAATCATACAAGCGACGATTAGTTGTCAAAGTATTCCTTCTAAGGCCATTTTTGGATGATTTAGATGAAAAATCTCAGATCGAGTGAAGACAGGATCTGGAAGAATAGTCAAAAAGAAGTCATAAAATCTGAAAAAAAAAAAACTCATTCATAATATTTTTCATATTAAAATATACTCATGTGTTTATGGATAACATTTTTTTTTTTAAATAATTTATTAACTCAGGTTTTGTGATGTTCTTAAAACATATTGCGATTGTCTATTAACCTTATCATTATTCTAAAACCGGTTCCTTTCAGTATGGTGCAAATGAAAATTAGCATTTGCCACATGTGCTAGTTGCTTCTTAGTCCTGCATATTTAGTTCACAAAGAATATGAATTTGAGAATGCTAATTATATTGGAATTTACGAACATATCATGAGAACTTGATGGTTATCAATGAATTTGATATCCATTAAGTTCATATTGTAGTTTGTTCAAATAAGGTTGACTAATGTTCATATTTAAATTCATATTTGTCTGGGGACTAATGCAAGATTCTGGTAGCAATTATTAAATGCTAATTAATTTTTTTATTCAAATAAAAACAATTTACTTTTATTTCAAAACGCTGATTTTTACAAATAACATGTTTGATGTGGGAGTGAAAAAAATCTTTAAAAAACAAAATAAAAAAGTTAATAAATTTGATATAATGTTGAATAAAAATAGCAACAAAATTTAATGCATTTGATAAAAAAAAGTTTTTGGTATTAAACTGCCAATTTTATCATGAAAAATGTAATTTTTTTATTTTTTAAAATTAAATACATTAAAAAACTTTTTTAAATTAACGTATCATTTTCGATAAAAATTACTTTCAAAAAAAGAAAAAACGCTTAATTTAAAAATTATTAAATTAAAAATGATTAAAATTAGCACTTTAATTTAAAAATTAATAATTGAAATTTCCACTGTAAATCCAAGAGAAAATTTAGAAAAAAGTTATTTTTTTGCAATGTTTGAATTTTTTCATTTCATTTACTATTGTTTCCACATAAAAAAAAAAAAATGTTTGAAAACAGAATATACGGACTGAGAATAAAATAATATGTCATTCTCTATTCTATTTTCATTTAATTTCTCATATATATTTAAATTGTAGTTAATAAGTATGTATAACAAAGTTTTGATCACATTTTCGTTATAAAATGTGTATGACAATTTTTTATTGAAAAAATTTATCTAATTTTAATTTTTTGTTAAAAACTAGTGTACGCCGTTTAGGTAAGCATGTATTAGGTTAGGTTAGGTTAGACAGTCCTACAGCTCTATGCTAACCTGCTTGTAGCTCACACTGAAGAGGATTTTTTTTTATACAAATAGACACACCTGCCATAGGAACCCATTTGAAGTGTAGGCAACAAATCACACTTCATTCATACATACATACATACATACAAGAAAGGGAAAAAGACAGAAGAGAGAGAAAGCACAACCATGCCCGAATCGGGATTCGAACCCTGACCTGCCTGTCCGCAGTCAGGCATGCTGACCACTAGACAGAGAAGGGAAGGCATATGTTAGGAAAAAATGGAAATAGTTTAATATACTTGGTTGAAATACTAAAAAAAGCATTTAATAGTTCATGTATTCTTTACCATAAAAATGGTATTTTATTGGATAATCATATTCTCCAATTTGTTCTTTTGTCTTTCTATTTTTAATTTAATATGAATACATTTAAATTATAATGTATACATATAATAACAAATTATGAAATTCAATAATATTAAATTCAGTAATATATAATTCAATAATATTAAACATTTGCTCAATGTATTCCACTAAATAAGCAAAACCTGTAACCGTATCCATTATCAACAGGAACTTTCATGATTTTTTATGAATAGTACGACAGTTAAAAAATACGCTTTTCACAATTCAATTTCCACACATAGTCATATCATTTAACACTATAAAAATTGCTCCATTCTTTATTAATATAGCTGATTATTTATTGTTTTTATTGCATTTTGATAACACCAGTAAGTAACTTTTATAATGATCACAATTAAAAATAAATCTCTCTAATTTCTTTTTCCAGATGTGTAGAGGGGTAACTTAGAGAAGCGAAAGTCATTTCAAGTGTTCAGCTTGTTACTCCATTGTGGCTAGAAATGATGAAGTTGAGTATAAAACGCCTCATTAGCTAGAAATAAATTGTAGATTTAGTTTGATTTGTTTGTCTCTTTTACAAACTGACATTACCATTCTCATCTGCAAAAAGTAACTATTTTCTTTTTTCTTTTTCCTAATATTTTTCCAGCAAAGTCTAATTTATTGTGATTTTAGGTTTTAAATGGATTCAGAGCATTTACAAATATCAACTACCTAGTTAGAAATCGAATCTTCAAACTGTTGAATCAAAGTATGAATGATACTACCATGAGAATACTACCATTCAGATACGTATTGCGTAATCGGCAAATAAGTATCCGAAACCACAACATAATAAACTAAACTCTAAAGGTTATAAAAATAAAAACAAACACAATTTATAGCTTTTTCTTTTTATTTTGAATTCCCGGCTGCTATAGGATTGCTATCTTTCAGCACTACAAGGGGCGAAAGTGATGAGAACTTATATAGTAGGACAGCCAGTGGTTGAGCGCCCCTAAAGCGGAGGGACTTTCGCAGTTTAGAAGCAGTGACCAAGCGGACGACTCCCAGACATGGCCTAACACCCTTATCGGTATCATTTCACATGGAAGACATTGCGACCATTGCATGTTTAACATGTCCCAGCCGCCATCAGCGAACAAGACGGGTCTTACATAGAACTTTTCAATGACTATATCGGGTCGGGATTCGAACTCTCTACCTCTCGATAATCAGAACGAATAACTTAACCAACCAGACCAGCATGGCCTAAATAAATTATAAAACAAATAATTGAATTAAGGTTTTCTCTCTCGCAAAATTGCTTAAAAACTCATGGCAACTCTCATCCTGTAATTTTTCCTAGCAAAAATCATCAGAGATACTAAAACTACTCAGTTTTGAACAGAACATCTTTTTTTGCTTCGATACTTTTATAAAATAAGACAACATAATAAAATGTTCAAGCAATGAATTGAAAACATTTTTGCATTTATCAAAATTATAATAAAATGGCCTGAGATTTTAATAAAAATAATTAGATTGTCCATTTATTTATATGTTTCAGACATTTCGAAAGCTTTTCTAAATGCCTTTTTTATTTTAAGCACTCATATTATAAAAACTATACATAAAAGTAAAATATTTATTCAACAGTGCTTATATTTTAAGGAAATGAGTTTTATCAAAACCAAAAAAAAAAAGATATGCATAAAATTATTATACATATCTAAAAAAGTTTTATGTGTTGTATACAAGCGAAAAATTTCATGAACAACATAGTATGCCGATGATTTTTAAGATTGAATATTGAATTAACCATTTCTTAAAAATCTCAATTTTATCAAAATGCTTGTTATTGTTAAATGATATTTTTCAACTTAAAGTATGCTTGTAATGATTAACGAATCATTTCAAGTGTAGCACCAATAAACTTGTAACTATGATATATAAAATTATCTAAATTTATATATTAATATTCTAAATAATTTATGTAGAAATCAAATATTATCCTCTTAATATCTGTATATAACATTAACCTAAATATAGCATTTATATATAACAAGTAGCTTTTTATATTAGTTAAATTTGCACATGAATATCGGAATAAATGGTCTAGTTTCTTTTTTATTATTTTTGATTCATAAATTTGAAATTATGATTCATACATTTATTTTAAATTGTTTCCCTAAAATATTTTTTTTTAAAAAATTGAAAAGTAATTCAATAAACTGTTATTATTCAGTTGACAATCCGAAAGCTGAAAGGTAATACATGCTCTGTTGTAACCATGATATGTTTTAAATGGTTTGCGGGGAGCAATAATGAAATTAATTTTATTGGTTTTAGAGTTAATTGGGATCAGATTTACTATACGGTCACCCTTGGCGAAATTTCACCACATTTGGTGATAAATAACGTTTTCTTGCAACCCAGTTTTTTTCTGCACAGGCAATATTTTTCAACATACTAAGTCCCCCCCCCCTTTGTTTGTGCAAAATGACGAGAATTTTGGAGAGATTTTGAAAAAGTCACCAAGGGTAACCTTACAGTGAATTTTTACCGGTTAATTGATATTAGTAATAAGAAATAAGCATAGAGATTCTTAAGTAACCATGTTATTTAGAATTATAATATGAATGTAATAACGCCGCTGCAACCTGTTTAATAAGCCGTAGTTTTCGTGGAAAGGAGAAGCTATAGCTGCCAGTGAGATCGATAACTAATCTTAAACAGAAGACATTTGTGGTGAGAAGTTCTATGCACGTTAAAGTTGTGTAGAATTCAGTGACCCTTCTTTATGTGACGTAATTTGAAGAAGTGGTTAACTGCTCAGATAGGAAACTCGTCACTTGATCTTGTTTTAGAATGTTGAGGTGGTTAGCAGTATTTAATGATTTCTATAGATCAAAATAAGCAATGGGGAAACGTTTTGCAAAAATGTATAAATATAAATCACTCAAAAAAATTCAAAAGTTATCTTTTGTTTTAGAATTAGAGCAAAAAATAACAAACACAAAGTAAATATTGCTGAAATCAAACATACGGTCAGAACAAAGTGTATAACTTCATTGAAAGAAATGTAAACCTATATCAGATAATTTTTTATGTTTTGAAAGCAAAATACACCACAGAATTCAGTAATTGCTAAAGCTATCAGTAAAATATTCTGACAGCTATAGCAACGCCAGTTGTATTGGTTATGTGTGTCTTCTATATTTATATTTTTAATATGTTCCTTTTACTGATTTGTTCTATCCAGGGCTTTTTTGTATTTCATATATATATATATATATATATATCTAAATTTATAGAAATTTTCTTCAAATAATCTAAAAATGTTGAATATAAGGAACTTAAAATCATTTTATTAAATTTTTAAGCAAACTTTTGATATTACGAAATCAAATACAGCGATAACTCTTGGCATCATGATCAAAATATATTTATCAGAATATTACTATGAAAAATTTATTTAATAAAAACTCATTTTTAATAGGCAAAATTTAAACAGTGCAAAAATTACAAAATATCTAAAAATCGCACTAAAGAAAATTTTCAAAAAATATATTAATTAAAACCTAATAAGAAATTATCATCCTATGAAATTGTAAAATATGATAAGTTTAAAATTAAAAAAAGAATATTGTATAAGTTTTTATACTGCAATAAATACGCTAAATAGTATAAAAATTTACATTTTAATGAATCAAATATTATGTATTGGGCAGTAAATATTTAAAACTTTGCACAATAGTATGCTAACAATATTCTGTTAGTCGCTGTAATAGAAAAATATTAATAACTGAGCATAATTCTTAAAAAAATTAATATACGCATAGAAATTAGAAAATTAGATTGTGATGTAAATGTATATGGACGTCTAAAATACTTCCACTAGTGTTATGAGGATATGGAGAGGAAGTATCAAATTAGATATGACCTCTTCACCTGACCACTGTTTAAAATTTTGAAAAATTGGTGATAGGTAGTTATCCCAAACCTGTTAACCTTAGGCACGGATCGAATATAAAGTTAGGTATGTATATACTCTTGATTTAAAATATAAAATATTAATATTTTAAGTATAAGGAATATGTTTAAATTCTTAATAAGTTGTGGAATTCAAGTAATATATTCCATTCAACTAAACAATTTTCAATGGGAAATGAAAGACTCCTTATATCTTAACATATTATATTCGTTGGTGCATAATCAAATGATGGAATATTAAATTAATGAGAAAAATTAAACTTTCATTATTCTAAATATAGAATGTTATTTATCAAATATAGAAATGTTATTTATAAATTGTATATCATAAGGACTAATGTAAAACGTTATTAAAAATCAGAAAAATCGGAATGAAGAAAATCAACGTATGACGTATAATATTAACAAAAAAAATTTAAACAGTTCGAGCTATCTATATATATCTCTCTATCAGTATATATATATAAAGGCACACTGCCTCAAGTTCACCTGAAAACAATGTAAGTATATTTCAAAAAAATTAGGGAAAATATTTAATGAGGAAGCTATTTGAATGCATTGTTGACTTGAATAGAATAAAATTGAACATGAATAGAATAACTTAAAACTTGAATAGAATAAAAGTATGCATAAAATGTTTGTTGTTCTTTATAGCCTATATAACTTGCATATGCAAACTAAATAAAAATAAATCACTATATTAATCACATATCATCATTATAAACATCATGAAACACTATAATAATTTTTTTTATTTTTAATGACGACTATTAGGAAAAGCAATATTGAATTGTCATAAAAGTGATCGCAACCAAATATAGTATTTGGATTATCTGTTAAAAAAAAAAAAAAAAAAAAAAAAAAAAAAAAAAAAAAAAAAAAAACGACGCTTTTATTTTGTAACTATACCACTTATAAATATTAAATTTTCACGACATAGTACAAGTTCCTGTGTTTGTCAAACATGAATAAAAAATAGATAAGATTCTCGTATTTTGTGCTTCAGAAAAAAAAATTTAATATTTAGAATGTGCTTTTTTTTTTAAGGTAATAAGAATAAATTCCTGGGTTGCTTACTCAACATAAATAAATTCCTACGCATAATACGACTTGAACAAATAAAGAATATGATTTTTTTACAATAAAGAATACGATTTTGAAATAATTATGTGTACAAGTCATTCAGTAAATTATGAAGTTACTTTAATTTTAGGTAAAAAAAAAAACATAATCATAACTGTTGAAATTTTATACCTTGTTATTATCTTTTACAAACACCGAAGAAATAAGGCAAATTTACAAACTGGAATGCATTGACATTAAATATAAGCGAATTGTCACAGTCCAATATATTTGCAATGATATTGTGATAAAGTAATTAACTTGTATCTTGTAATCATAAAAATTAAATAAACCTTTCAATTGAAATTACATTGTACGAAAATTATGTTAATTGTTTAAAAACAACGATATGCTTTCAACAGTATATAAAGCCAGAACTTCACAAATTTAAATAAGTTGTTTTGATTAGTTGTGATTATGAAAACAATGAAAGAATTGAAAACTAGAAAATAAATAAAGAGAAAAACCAATATAATTTCCATTTACTAAAAATATTATAATTATAACATAGTGAGAGAGAGATCTACACTTTTCCATATACGAAAAAAAAAAAAAAAGCAAAAATATCAATGAAACTTTTTTATTTATTTATTTTCTAGTTTTGAATCCCTTTATTATTTTTCTAATGATGATTATCAAACTATTTACTTAAATTTGTGTGTGTAGCTCCATTTTTATATATTCTTAAAAATATATCATTGTTTTTAAAAAAATAAAATTCCGTATTCTTATAATAAATGCATATTTATCAATCTGAAAATGAAAATATTTTAAAAATTTATGAAAAAAGACATTTAAAATATGTTCCTACTTCATAGAATGAAATCAGGTGAAGAAATCAGATTTACTTTTAATGAATAAAATCACTATAAAAAGGCAACATTGAATGTAATTATTAATGTTAATAGGTTTTAAAACCAAAAGATATCTTCTTTGAATCTCCTTCCGACCAGAACATCTTTTGGGATAAAAATGGAATGAATCTTCATTTCATGATTCTACTTATATAGACAAACTGTCTCCCCTTTCTAATCTAAAAATCATGATAGCTATAAATTTTTAAATATATTATTGAAATTTAAGGGAAAAATACGAACAGAATAAATAAGGGACATCTTTTGACCCAAAATTATAATTAATTTTCAAATTAGTGTTTTAAATGCTTTTAATTAAATTAAAGTTGGTAAATTTAAACTTTTTAATAGAAAAATGACGACAGTTTTGGATATATTAATTTTATTAGTGAAATTTATGAGAAAAAGGACTCAAGGAGAAAAAAAGTTATCTTTTGGACTGAAAATAAAATTGATTTTCAATCATAATTTCAAGTACTTCTATCTATTTTGACGTAGTTTCATCTTTTGATCAAGAACGATATGATAATTGGGAATACTTTAAATATATTATCGAAATATCTGAAGATGAAAAACAAAAAGAAAGAAGAAAAAACTATATCTTTTAACACAAAAAGGGAATGACTCTTCAATTTTTATTTCTCAATGCTTCAAGTTGTTTCCCTTTAATCAAAAAACAACAATGGAGAATATTTTAGATAGATTGTGAAAACTAGGAAAAATAAATACGGAATATCTTTTGAGATAAAAATGAAGTACATTTTCTATTGTTTTCTGGGTATATTTGACAAAATTTAGGAGGCAAATCATTATTTTTTATTTTTAATATACGTGCATATTAAAAATGTCTTACCATGTGTCCACAAAAAGATACATATTTTTGCATTACATTTTATTCTGGTGAGAGACTTTGAGATCTTATATAATTTCTACTTCAAATATTATCAACAATTCAAATAATAAAATTTTATAAGAACTATTTCAAATATTAACTTCTACTTCAAATATATATATTATCACTTTTTTCTGTAGTTTGAAAATAATTTTTTACCTAAAATTATATTATCATTAAGGTTAATTTCAATTTCAGTTAAAGTTGTAATATACGAATTCGCCCTTCTTGCTATCGTAATACAGTTATATTGCATTGATATTATTGTAATATTTTACTCCATCCGAAACACAACAGTTCTAAAACATTTTAATACAAAAAAAGTCAAGATTTTAAACAAATTCCGATTCTTAAAAAATATTTCTCGTTAACTGGATTTTAAATTTTAAATATTTTTCAACTCAATACGGATATCAATTATAAATAATTATTTAGACAAGGATTTTAAAATAAATTGATTTTAATAAATTTTATAAAATAGTTATAAAAACATATGTACGTTATGCACTTTTATAAGAACATTTATAGAACTGCATAAACTACAAAGCAAGAATCTAAATATTTTCAAAAAGACTTCAATAGTAATAAAATGCAATACAGTTAATTATTCTGCAATTTATGGGGGCTCTGAAAAGAATGTAAGTATTATAACTAATGGAAAAGTTTTCGATGCCATGATTTTCTAAAGTTATTGAATTTATACTTCTATATTTTTGAGAATTATTCAGGTTTCTCTTTCTATTTTTGAAAATGGAAATTATACAAAATATATATTCACCAGTTTAATTAACGCAGTTGATTTAAATTTAAAAGTAACTAGAGAGAAATTAAAAAAAATGTTATCGTATTATGTTAGAATTAAAAAAATCTTCTCCAATATATTAAAATATTTTCAGTTACAAATTGATGTTTATCAATGAAGTAAGATTCGTAATAGTACTTTCCAAAGAGAACTACCGTATTTAAAGATAAAAAATTTTGCGAAAACACAATTTAAAATTACGACAACACAAAATAAACAATGTAATTAACAAGAAAGGAAAGAAACATGAAGAGCTTTAAAACTAATATATATATATATATATATACGTACGTTCTTTCTAATTCTTCAGAAGTTGTGTATATTATTGCAAGGGAAAGTACAAATACCTGCACACAAAAATGTGAAGATTTCTGTATTAATTTACAAAAATTTATCAATTATTAGTATTGCTTAAAACAAAAATATTCAGCCATTATTTGTTAACTAAATGTGTAGGTGATAGCAAACCAAAATGCAAATTATTTTACATAAAGGCTAACTTCATCAAGAGATGGCTTTAATTAGATAAACTTAAATTAGAGATACTTTCCTCCTAAAAAAAGATGTTTTTAAATAGAAATCGAAGTATCAAATAAAGCCAAAATCTTACAGATCTCCATTTGCCTCCATTTCGCTCTCTGCCATTTTGTTTAACAGAAAAAGATAATAAACTAGATTCAAATCTATATCATTGAATCAGTTTCAGAAATCTATGATAGCTTTCGATGAATTAGAATTTTTCAATCTCTATAAAAAAAAATTGCTTTTCAAAATGCCATTTGTTTTGTTGTAAGTTATTGCAACAAAACAAATGGCAAAAACAAATTCAATTAGGAATGGAACGTAATTCAAATTACAATTCAACAAAAATGCACTTTTGTCTTCGATATGATATGGTAATTTAAAGAAATACAATCATTTGGAAAATGTTAGAAGTTAATATTTTATATTATATAATAACCTATTATTTTGAGATGTTCCAAAATAAATAAACATCTTCTACACAGGAAAACCATATGCACATAAACACAGAAAGATTGTGTAAATTAGCCAAAAAATGTAAATTTCAAAGAAATTTTTTTGTTTTTGCTAAAAATTTTAAATGTGATACACACTTTCATTGAATCATTTTTATTCATTAATGCAATAAATTTCAAATAATTCCGAATATAAATTAGATATTACAAATATAGAGAGTTTTAATTATTTATATATTACGATTATTAATTTAAAAAAATTTAAAACTAATATTTTCCACTTTTAAATCCAGATTACAATTCTAATTGAGATCTATAATTTATACAAATATAAAATTATTGAAAATAATTTTTTTTAAATCTTGATCTTACTTGGCATTCAATTATAGATTTTAGCCCGTAACCTTCGGTCGCATTGGGATGTGTTGAAAGGGATAGTGATCCACAGAAATACAATTCTTGCCCGTCTATAAAACATGAGATAAAAAGCTGTGTGATCTTGGAAGACCTCCAACTTTGAAAAACAAGGCGTGTATCTTAGCTGCAAAAGCGGACGTCACGATTTGTGGATGCGATCCGTCAATCATTCCTTCAGTAGAAGCAAAGGGGAGGGACCAAGAGGGCACAGCGATCAAGCTCTGCCTACTGGAATGACGTCGTGTGGTCGCGCGACCAACGACGTCTTTGAGAATCATTGCAGGTGACTCTACTTAGGCCGAGAAGATACTTTCTAATCTTTTATCTTTCTAGAATGCTGTAAAAATGGCAACCTGTGATAATAAATAAGTGAATTTAGGATGAAAAAGAAAAGGGTAAAATATAGTAACATAATAATATACGAATAATCTCAATAAATTGTATTCATAAAAAAGACATTTAAATTATTGTATAAAAAACTCTAAAAATTATTTTTCTGTCACGCTAATATTAACTATTAAATTATTTTTTTAAAAAAAAGTTTATGTTTATAGGTATAAAAGTTTTTGGTGAACGCACATCAAACTTTTTTTAAAAGGTAAAAACTCTGCAACAGCTTTATCACATACATTTGTATGGAAAAAAAGCACATGAAAAATTATTAATAAATTATAAGAACAGTAAATAATTTATTGTGAGAATAATATATGTAGAGTTAAGTTAAAACTTAAAAGAAAAGCTGCTTTTTTACACAAATTTTTGCATTTAAAAAGTATCCTTGTAACTTTTTTTATCATTAAATAATTAAGAAAAAGTTTTTAATAATTTAAAATTCTGTTAAAATATTATCCCTACTAGCTAATTAAATACTTTAAATTGCTTATATACGACGAGCATTTTTATTTAGCCATTTGGGTAAATATTTATTTAAAAATGTTTTAATTTACACATATTTAAAAATTTAAGCATTTAAAATCAATAACTTATAGGAATTCACTTGTTTTATATTATAGATACTTCTACATAGCTCTACAAGATAATAAGATAGTTAAAACTATATGCATTACAAAACAATTGAAACTAATACATACAAGAAACGTATGACGTCTAATTACATAGAATGTACAAGAAGAGTTAATTTTACTCTCACTATATTTTTAGTCATATTTGAAATAAGAATTAAGATTTTCACGGCTACAGTAACTGTAAGTCACATACAAATATCTAAGATCTCTTTATTCTTATTTACTTATTTTATTTATTTACCTAATTATCTATTATTATTTTTTTATATATTCAATATCAACAATTGTTTTGACTACTAAATTGACAATCTGGTAAGCTTTTTTCTTGTGTGTGTGTGTCCAATTTCCACACAAGGGTTTAATTGAACTTTATCAGTAATAATAGTATAATTCAGAATAAGAAATATTTCTTTATTCGTTTCTCCTTATTGTAAGCCTATGTTGACATGACCAGCAATTTATTATATATTAATATTCTTGAGCTCCGATGAAAATTTTTGTTTCCTCCTTTTTTTCAAATTTTCATTTTGTTAATTTATACTTACATATAAATATTAACAACTAAAATAGAATGTTAAAAATTATTTTGATCGTTATTGGTTATTACAAGAAGTGCGTATACAAAAGGTGGGAAAAGCTCCTTCCTTCTCTCTTCTTTGCTCTTTATGAAATATTTTTCTTTGTTACCATAATGATATAAGTCAGGAAGATTTATCAAAATCGAGAAGTGTAAACCACATATTAAGCTGAAATATTAACTCTTCAATAGATAATGGCCCCTCAGAGACATGTTGTAAAAACAATGTGATTAGGAAACTCTTTTTTTTTTAATTGATGGTCACTATTGAATTATCCCTTGTGTGCGGTAATTAATAGCAAAATGACAGAAAGTTTTAAGTTGGATGTTAAAATAAATGAAATTCCTATATATATAAATTTAAATACATACATACATACACACATACATACATACATACACACACACATACATACATACATACA
>JAPDSC010009960.1:0-50000 GCA_026290005.1 Latrodectus geometricus | reverse complement strand
ATGTAATTTGAGGGCGTGGTAGCATGGTTGGTTAGGGCATTAGCTCTCTTTAGCGGAAAGAATACGGTCGGATCCCGACCCAACTGTAGATCAGTCGTGCTTGCTAATGGCGGCAAAGACTCTTACAATATTTCATGGTTGTAATGTCCTCCATGTGGAATGATACCTCTGGGGGTCTTCTGCTTCTAAACTAAATCACGGATACACCCTCGGACTTTCGGAGTCAGCTATGGCATGTCCCCTGGATGTCTCATTAGACACTGTTGTATTACTTCCGACTCTTGTAGTGCTGAAAAAAATGAAAATAAAATCTTAGCAGGCGGGCATTAATTAGGAACAAAATCATTAATAATATTATATGATTTTGTTCTTAGGATGTGTTATAAATTCGAAATATATGCTATCTTCTTCATCAAGCTAGGTATATAATTATAGACATGTAAACTGAATGATAGTTATCAGGATAATTACATTATCCCAAATAAATCTGTTACTTTATAGGCTTTTCATATAAATTTCTTTTAAAAGCCATCTAAATTTTTTTTTATACTATTATTTTTTATTTGGCATCTTACATTCTGTAGTCTAACAGCATGAGGCTGTTGTAAATTTTTTAATATCCACAAAACTAGTATTTCTTGCTAGGTATAACTTTTCACAAATAATGAGCAATGATCATGCTGATGGGAAAAAATGCGGAAATCTTCTAAGAATAAGCTCTGACAAATGTACTTATAGAGTACATATTCATCTTTTAAATTTTATCTTGAATAGTACATTATGCCTCTCAATATTTTTAAGTGTAGAAAGAATATAAAAATAATTTTGAGATTAGGCGTCTACATTTATTATGAGTATGACAAGAAATTGCTGATTTTGCCTTCAAAGTGTACTTAACAATAAATTTGAAAAAATTGTAACCTCAAAAAGGTAACCTTTGTATCTATTTATCTATCTATCTATCTATCTATCTATCTATCTATCTATCTATATATATATATATATATATATATATATATATATATTCATGGAAATCAAGTATCATCTGTAGGAGATTAGCATTTCGCCAATAGTCAGTTTAAAAAAAAAAAAAAAACTGGTTACACACATTTAGTATAAATATAAAACCACTTGGTTCTTAAAGAAAAAGAGAAATAAGCCGTTGTGAAATCATTTATTTAGATTAAAAATAATTTTAAATTGATTAATGCATATAATTCTTCGAACTAAATGTAAAGGGAATGTGAAGCCATTTTAACTTATTTAAAATTAATAAATAACACAAATATAGGTGTTATACATTTTATAGTTTAACTTAATCAAATATAAAAGTTTTTTTATATGTAAAAGTTCAATTTCAAATATAAAAGTATTATATTTTGACACATTTGTTTATTTTATTACAAAAACTAAATGAAATTATTTTGAAAGTAGTTTTAACTTCTTAATTCAATTCCCTTTTGGTTCATTAATTATTTTACATTTTGATTTATGCCTATATAATTGAATATTACTGCTTTGTTGATAATAGAAAAGTTAAAAATTTTAAACTGAAATTTCTTTATTTTGGAATCTGTAAAGTATAGAAACAATTTTTTAATTCTTATTTTATTAATTATTTTATTGATAGAAACAACTATGTGATTGGTTGGAAATTAATTTAAATTATCAAAAAAATTTCGATGATTTATGGGCTCTGATTCATTTTATAAAATAATGTATAGGAAATAATTAATAAAGTAATTAATAATTAATGGCAAATATTATATAATAATTAATGGCATATAATATAAAATAATTAATGATTAATGTCAAAAACAGTTAAAAAATAATTATTTAAATTATACGTATGATAGGATTCATTAGATTTATTTTTTCAGATTACCACAATTTTCCATGAATTTGGCATTTTTATTTTAATTTGATAATTTCACCACAGCTCACTGAAGGAAGAAGTTAATTGTTTATACTCTAAATTGTTTTGATTTAATAATTTTAATTTAATTGTATTTAAACATACTTTTCATGCATAAATTGTTTTAACATTTTAAGTCACTAGAAGCTAAATCAGTGAGAGTCTTAAGCTACTTTTTACGCAACAAGATGGTTCCATCTGGGATAACAGGAAACAATGGTATTCCAAGTATGTTGTTATTCTGTTACTCTGTTGTGGATGTTGTCAGTGCAGAAAACTCCGTTACACATCGATAAGTTATTGGAAATAGCGTTAGGAATTTAAGCACTATTGTGGCAATATCAGACTATTCCACTGGTTTCAAGCCAGAACACTGGGTTATTGTCTCGAACATAATTTTAAGGACATTATCAACTGATGTTTCCAGCAGGTTTTCTTCTTGCACTGACATGCTAGATTCACTTGATTTGTTGACAAATGGGTCGCGGAGCCATTCTTTATCAGTTCAAGGACCTTTTGTGGTTGGGAAATATCATTCAAACTCTTTTAAAAGCAAAAATAGATGATCGTACACTAACAGCGAAAATAAATGTTCAAGCTCAAATCTCGCCTGAAAACATTGCTATTGTCTGAGATATATTGAAAATTCCCCTGTTCACACTGTTTTTTTTTTTTTTTTTAAATTTAAATGCAGCTACTTTATCTGCCAACCTGAAAATAAATGTCAATATTTTTTAAGACACAGATTAAGTGCATTAAATAGGCTGGATATGTTCCTCGGGAAAACCAAATTTGTGAATCATACTTTATCACTGAAATCACTGCCAGGGGTGACTCCTTTTCTAAGAAAAATACTTGCAATGGCTCTCATAATTCAAGTACTCTGATTAGCTATTTTCTTCCAAAAAAACAATTTTCAATCTTATTTCTGCATATAAGAGAATCATTTGTATTCATCATCCATCTCACCAAAAAGCTGCTCAAACAGACTCGAGTCAATGATATGTGCTTTAATATCGTTTACAATTTTAATGACATCACTCAATACCCAGTTATATGTCGGTGAATTTCCCCCCCCCCTTTTGCTAGCATTTCCCTGTGAATGAGGCAATACGTCGATTCACTCTTCTGTACAACTTCTTTAATACGAGCAATTAAACAAGACAGTTGCTCTATTTTTGGCATTTGCCAAAACAAATGAACCGTTTTGTTTAACATTGATTAGTTATCCAGTTGTATAAAGGCAAATTGTCCTGATATATAATCATCTAATAGATAATCAGTTCTGTTCCCGTGGTTGGCAAAGATGGTACATGAAGCAAATCTGCATGTATGTCCTTGTAATGTAGATATTGCACAAAAATAAGTATTGATTTGTTGTAGATTTGTCGATTTTAGAGTGAGTACCGTTTAGGGTATTAATCCTGCAACAATTTTGTCTCAGGTTTTTCGGCTATTTCCTCAATTCGCCAAGTCACATAGCTAGAAGACAAAGGCACATGTGCTAGTTTTTCTACAGAAGCTTCTCATACAAGCAAATGTTTTTAGTGAAAGAAAAGATAAATTCTTTACTGATAGTGAATGGGTTTTTAACCCTAGCAATTAGTTAACTATCAAATATGATGCTCTCAGTGCATTATTCTCTATAGATATGGTGGCCTTCATAAATTTATTCTGTCTTTCATGTTCTAGATTTTTCATTTAAAATACTCTAGAGACATGTCTTAATCCAAGGTGCTTGGTCTTAAAGTGGCGAAGCAATTCTTTGTCTCGTTAGATAACTAGTCCCAACAAACTATGCATGGTAATTTTGATGAGTGGGAATTGCCTGTCCACATAAATACACATTTCAAATAGGACTCATGGTAATGTCTGTTAAAAGTTACATGTTGCTTTGATGTTTAAGATTCTCCTGTCTCTTTAACCACTTACCACTTTTGCCCGAACGCCGCTCGGGTGCAGCGAAAGGGGACTTTTTTGATTTGCCCGAGCTTGTTTTTTTGTTTTTGCAGCATGTTTTTAGCATGCATGTTTTTTTACGCCGATGTTTTTTTACGCCGGGCAGTTGTTTTTTTACAGCATGTTTTCGTGCAGCATGTTTTTTTAAACCGATCCACTGATTTGCCCGGCTTTTTCTCATTTTTTTAGTTTCCATTGCTTCTAATAGATGGCTCTCTCTGTATCAGGCATTGCGAATACTTTCTTTCCTCATTTTGTGTTACAATGAGAGATAGTGAGCAGCTTATTACAGAATATAATTCTGATATTGGATCAGACAGTGAATCGGAAATTTCGCTAAATGATTCCGGCAGTTGTGAAAGTTCGTTATCGGACTTCCCTAGTGACGGAAAATGTTCTTTACATTTCAGTTAGTTGTTCTTAAAAAAACCCACTTTAAGTAAAAATGCCATTTTTTCGCTTAATTAAAAATTTAAAATAAATAAATGCAATATTTCTAACAATTTTGACTGAGGATTTGAGTTTATACAATCGATTTTAATACAAAATTGTTTATAAAAAATGTGCTTATTTTTGGACATAATATGGCAGAAAAACGAAACTGTTAAGTGGTTAATGTGCCTTCTACCCACGTCAGTTTTTGCAGTCTTTTCAGTTTGTTTGTGAATTAAATTTGACTAAACACAATGTACACATGTGTACTAAGCATTATTAAACATGAGAAAGTCTTAGTGAGCAGATAAAAGATTGATGCACACTTTCCTTTTACTGAAGCAACAACTGCAATTCTCCTTGCAGTTACTCAACTCCATACATCACCTTAAACCCTTAAAGATGTCCCTTAAAGCTGCACCAATATAATGCAGCTGTAAGGGACGTCTTTCAGTTCCTGATTACCCTATTGTTCATGAAAAGTCTTACAAACCTGTGAGAAATATAGCTCAGTAAATAAAATGGAAATAGTTTTATGTTCCTTGGGCGACCCGATACTATTTGGTCTATGAACGACCGGTACTCTTGTGCAGCCCAGAGGTTGAGGACTCTAGTAACATTTTCATACAAAAAAGAGCCGCACATTTCTTGTTAGTTTTTCTTTTTTCCCAATCATTAATTTATAATTTTGTTGCAAACCAAATATAACAATATTTCAGTATGTATTAAAGCTTAAACAAACAAAATATAAGTAACTATAAAACCGTGATTATAAAAGCTTGAATTGGAAGCCGATTTATTTGTGAAGGAATAAAAAATGTTCAAAAAAACAAAACTTTAAATCCAGAAATGCATTTGACCCATATTAATAATAGAAAATCTGTTAGTTTAGAAATGGTTAAACTTCCCTAATTCTGATTCTTACATTTTTTCTTATTCGATATTGTGGTATATGATTTCTTTTTTAACTTCATCATTCTCAACTAAGCTGTTGTACATCTGAGAATATTTAATAACATATTGAGGTGCAGTTTTTTTATATATAGGAAAACAAGGAAATGAAATGCTCTTGCCTTAAGTGATATTGCAATGGATAGTGTAAAAAATGGTACTTGATCTATTATATACTTATGAAACAAAAAAATTTCAATTGTAATATGGCAAGATTAATTTTGGCTGTTTATTGAAAAACTTACTGTTTTTTACTGAAATTTTATTCATTTGCTTCCATTTAAACTAATCTTTTTCTGTATAAATTTAAATTTTAACAAAATAGGAGTTAAGTTAGGCTATACAAATACACTGCAGGCTTTGAATTCATTTATTCATGAAAATAATTGATATCAATATTGATCGAAATAATGGATAATAATCATTCATGTAATTCATATAAATGCCAATTATCACGTGCACGTATATTAAATGTTGAATTTCCATCTTTATTCAAATATTGTGTTAATTTTTCTTCATCCTTATAATTAAGTTTTTACAAATTACTCAAATTTTAAATATAAAATCGTATTTTATTAATGCAGACAGTCGGTAGTCACCAAATTTTGTTGTAATAATAGTTTACACTAAAGCAGTGTATTTTTCACGATGTTAAAAGTTAAGAGTAAGCGATTTATATGAATGAAATTTTTGACTATGTTTATATGAATGAAAATTTTATATGAATAAAAAATGTCATTGTGCAATTCAGATTGGAATGTAAAATAAAAAAATAGAAAAAGTCAAGAACTACTGTACAGAAAACATACATTAAAGGAAGAAAATCGTAGTTTTTTCATGTTAATAAATTCATTCGTAAAAGTGAAAGTATATTTATTTCGTTATTATTATTATTTTTTTAAACATTCATATACATGTTTTTTCTTTCCGAGATCTTCCACTATTAGTGCTTTCTTTCCTTCTTTTTTTTTTTTTTTTTTTTTTTTTTTATCCGAATTGTGGTATAAAATAAAATATATTAGAGGTGTAGAAAAAGGGGTTTTGTCCAAACTAGGAGAAGTAAATTAGCTTTAAATAGGTATCTTACTAATGAAAGTAAGACATGATTATATGTGGAAACGGGTAAGCAAAGCTTGTATTAAATTGTTTAAAAAAATTGTACGATTTTCACCAGGTTAAATCTGTGCTATTAGTAAGAACATTGCTTCATTCTATAGGTCCCAATAATGAAAAGTTTGAGAAAGTAATTCTCAAATTTTTCATTATTGGTTTTTATATTTAATTTTTAAATTTAAATAAATTTCTAAATAAAACGAAAATTCCAAATTATTTGTTATATGTTAAATAATTCAAAAATATGCAGAAAAAAATATCGTGAAAAGAATTGTAAACATTAAAATTACAAATAATTTTAAAGTAAATTTGAATTTTATTAATATCTAATTAAAATTTCAAGACTTATCTTCCACTGTTGATGCTAATGAATTTAAATATTAAATATATATATACTGTCTCTTAAACATCAAATTAATTTTACACAAGAACTGTTTTAATTAAAAACTATTATAATATTTTGAAGATTTTGACAAAAAAATTAATAAATTTCTACTACAAACATTATTGACATAATTACATAATTTTTAATATGAAGGCTATTATGAGTTTTAAAATATTTTTAAGACGAGATAAGATATATTTATAAGACGAGATAAAAAAAATTATTTTTCTGTATGAGAGACAAGTTTGTGAAAAATCGAATGAAATAACTAATGCTGCCATCTAGTGGATATATTAAATACTAACATCAAAAATAACTTGTAAATCTCGGCAAATGTCAAATTATTTAGTAATACACCCTCACCTGTCAAATCGAAGTCAAATTATTAAAACGCAAATTTTTACAAGAAAAAAAATTGCTTTTTTTCATATAACTCAATTTTTAAATCAAAAATTATTAACTATATATATATTTTAATAATTTTAATCTTCATTCGGCATATGCTATAATTTTTAGTGTTTCTATCTACACTATCAGTAGTATCTAGTACACTATCATTACTTTTATATGGTATTTTAGAAATCTTACAGTCAACAGCGGAAAAAGTTTCTTATTTTAAAATCAAAGTTTTATGACATTGTGTAATGACATGGTTAGGAATTCATTGGACTATAATAACTTGACAATATTTGTATTCATATATCAAACTCAATTTTTTTTAAACATAATTTTCTATATATAGCCAATTATTAAATTAATAATGAAAATAATAAAATTAATTCCAAGTAAATTAAACAACTGGAAAAAACTTTAGACTTTGGCAATAGGTTATTGTTTTAAATAAAAGCATGCGAAACATTTTGTGGATATTAACATGAAATAAATATGTAATATTTCCGGGAATTTTAAAGCTTGGGAATTTACACGGGAATTTCGGTGAATATTGGAAATTTTGAGGTAATAAACTCAGTCAATCATATTTCGTTTTATAGATTATTTTTCTAAATACGTTTGAAGTGAAGTAACGTAAAATTTGGCATACGTAAATAATTTTTAAGCCAAGTGATACTTTGTTTAAAAAAGTTTTTACTATAAGCATCCATAAAAGCAATGAAAAACATAAGATACGAGCATTAAAATTGCAAAAAAATATAGTATTGAAAAATTTCATCCTAATTTCAGCATATCGAATGACCGAGAAATAACTAAATAAAACTTGCGACCCAAAATATTGCGAAACCAATATTTCGCTCATCATCATTTAAGGCAATAGCATCAATATATTGTTAATTACTGAATGCAAGATACAATAGACGCTCATTTATAGGAACTTCTAATTTACGAACACTCGCGTTTTTGCAAACTTATTGCTAATCCCTACTCTGACACTATAGACTCAATGATAATTTTAACTCACATTTACAAGCTAAAATTTTTAATGATCGCTTTTTTTGCAAATTTTCAATTTTAAATTTCCGGAAATTTTCAAAGTTCTCAAATTTTTAAAATTTTGGAAAAATCTGAAATTTTTTAAAAAACGTAAATGTTTTTAATTATAACACGTAATATATAAAAAAAATTATTTATTAAATGATTTCTACTTTTATGTACAGCAATAAAAATTTCACAGAGCATTTGGAAAAAGATTGTGGTCATTTGTAGTGATTAAAGACTTTTCAACTTGTGTTCCTTCCATTGTAATTTTATTACTTATCGTAGAAAAATTTTTAAACTTCACTTCAAATATCACTTTGCTTAAAAATTATTTTATTAAAAATTAACAGATTTACTTCACTTCACTCTATATATATATATATATATATATATATATATATGCAAAAAATAAATTATCTATAAAATGAAATATGAATGCCTGAGCTTATTCCCTCAACATTTCTGAAAATTCTCGTTTTTTTTTGCCCCAAAGTTCCAGAGTAAATTCCCAAGCTTGAAAACTCCCGAGAATTTTACATCTCTAGCTTCAAGTGCAGGCAGTTCAGACATTGTGGAAACAATATTCGAAGAAACACGGATATCAAATATTTGGTTGGAAAGAACTATGGTGCTGAAATTGATTCCTGTTCTCTTCGTACCTAAGAACATAGAAAGAGAAAAACCTTTATCCTTTCCGTGTGTGAGAACATAGAAAAGGGGAAGAGCTTTGTTATTCTTTTTGTTTGAGCTTTGTTGTTCTGCCGTTGGTTTCATTGTATTTTAAAAACTAATGCAGTTTTGTTTGTAGAAAGGAGATTGAAAGGCTCCATTCCACTCCAGAAAAAATCCCTGAAAAAGGAAACAGTACCCAAAAATATTGAAGAGAAACAAAGCATCCTAAACTGGAAAAGTTTTGCTTGTTTAGCTGAGATAAATGAGATTTCATTTTTCTCAACTAAGCAAGCAAAACGTTTTCAGGAATGAACATTCAAATTGATGTCATTAAGGAGAAATCCGACTGTTTTGCTATGAAGCTGAACATAAAAGATTCTAAAGCATCAGACGGTTGATTCGAAAAATTTTAAAATTGTTACGGTTTGAGATTTAAAAAATTATGTGTTGAAAGTGAAACTATGAATAAAGTTTCAGAATTTAAATGGAAAAGAGTATTGAAATCATTATTTTTCAAATACAACTCAAATGTTGTTTTTAATGTGACGAGACAGGTTTGGTTTTTAAAATCATACTTCAAATAACACTTAGTTTCAAAGGTGGTAAATGTAATAGAGGTAAGCAAGCAAAACAAAGAATTAGTGTTGCTCGCAGTCAACATAAATGGAACAGAAAAACTGCCTCTGCTTTTCATATGAAAATATGTACAGCATATTGGCTTTCATAGATGTTTAAAAAATATTCAAAAACTACTAGTTACATATCTGCCTAATATTAAAGCTTGGATGAATAGAAGCATACATGAAAATTAGCTGAGAGAATAAAATCAACGATTTTTTTTTTATCGTGAAATAGCAAAGTTCTAATTGGGGATAACTGCATTGCTCACTTTGTAATCATGGATCTTGAATCGATTCAAGTGGAGATTCTTCCACTATATGTAACTTCTGGCTTACCACCTTTAAATAAGGGCTTTATTTTGCAAAGAATAACTATGGGCTTGGAGTTGAAGCAGTCTTATGAAATTAACATTCTAGGAGCAATGTATTTGTCAATTAATGCTTGAAATGATGTAAAAGAAAAGACAATATCAAGAACATTTCAACTTGCAGGCTTTATTAAAGAAACCACCATAACTGAAGAGAGCCAAAGTAATTTGCCAGATGACTTGAGCAAACATGAGTCACTCATGTATGAACTCTGAGAAATAAACCCTTTGCTGCCAGAAATTCTTCCTAGGATATTTTGATCAAACGTGATATCAGATGTGATATATACGGAAGAAATATAAGATGGTGAAATTATTAAAAAGACCTTTCAGATAACGAACAAGAATAAAATGATGTAGTGCAAAAGCCATCTGCAAAATAAGCAACTGCATGGCTATCAGGAATAAGGTACTTTTTTGAGAGAAAATAATGAAAGGCTTCTATGAGTAAATGGGAAAATATATTTTTAAAAATGTAATTTTTAAACTCAAAAAGATAAGTAATTGCGTCTGATTTTTGATCAATAAAGTGAATGTATTTATTCCTTTTCAGTATAACTCTTAAATATTTTTTTCATGGATTTCTTATTGTGTATTCCTAATTATTTTTCTAATAATATTTTATTTAAAATTAAAAAGAGTAGTTTGGTAAATAAAAAAAGAAAATATCATAACAATTTAATAAATTTTTTTTCGATTTTAAGCCTTTTTATTTTACGAACTGTTTTACCGGTTTCTACGAGTTTTTAAAAACGAGCATTTATAATACAATGTAAACAAGAAAACTCTTGTCATTTTTAATGATTAAAAAAAACATGACTTGCTGAAAACGTAGCCTTTTGTTTGTCCTCAAAGTAATGACCAACGACCTCCAGCACCTTCTACGAACGTGTCTCCAGTTGTGCAATCCCCTTGTGTTAAAATCTGGGAGGAGTTTTGGAAGCGAAGGAGTTCTTCGTGCAAGTCTGTTTCATTGATGAAGGATTTTCCAAAGAAGATCATTGTCCAGATAATTGAAGAGGTAGTTATCTGATGGTGCAAGGTCAAATGAGTAAGGGGGAGGGCACAAATTCTCCCAACCAAATTGCTGTATGATATTCTTAGCAACCCGCTTGGCACGCAACTTCACGTTAAAAAATTAGGCCAAGAACAGTAACCCTTGTGATTAATCATTGCTGGCTCCTTTTGTTGCACACTTCCAATTCCTGCGAGCTGCAGGACCACAGTAATAATTTGGCCCGTTGGTAGCAGCTCATAGTGAACTATTTGACGACTAGTCAACCAGACACAAAGTATAATCTTTCGTGAGTTCTTCTATGATCTAGCGTTGAGCGAAACAATATCCTGGGTGACAACCAATGTTTAGAACACTTGGGAATGTCATACAGAACCAAAGTTTCGTCAGTGGTCAGCACTCATTTGAATAAGGATGCGTGACGAGTGAGTGGTTACGAGAAAGCAACGATAAACAGTCTGCCACTCAATGTTGCTTATGGAATTTCAACAGAATGTGAGGAATCCCTTTGCGCTACCTGTAAGGTTTACTTAAGAGGTGCAGATTAAGTCTAAAACCATTTCACCGGAAATGTTAAATTGAATGCTAAGTTCACCACATGCTTGATTACTGTGCTCTTCAATGGCCTCCTACAGGGCTTCGTCCTCCTAGGCCTGTAGTCCTCCACTGCTAGCTTCATCATAGAGGGTCTAATCTCCAGACCTGAATTTGTGAAACCAATGCTTGCCTTGCGACAATTCACAGTACTATCCCCAAATGTTTGATATATTCAGCGACTTGATGCAGCAGCTGATAAGCTCATTTTAAAGACGTAAGGCAAACAACAGAGAACGAACTCTTTCAGCATAGCCATTTCTTTACGCTATTGTACGAGTTACGATTGTTGAATATGCGTGATGGACATGTTTTTTTAACGACTGATATTCCTATAGTCTCGACTGACCGGTGTCTAAACCACATTATACCAAGGCTTTCTAGAAATCAAGACTATGACAGCTGAGAATCATGGGATCGTTGACGTCATAATCGGAGGGAACGTCTAAATTTGTGTTGTGTTCCATGCTACGGTTCGATGTGTTAGTAAAGCAGAAAAATTTCATATGTTAATCTAAATTTTTTGCATCGCAATTATATGTAAAAAAAATACTTATTTTAAACTTAAAGTCAACTGAAATGTGTGAGTTAAATACGTGTTTACTTTTTAAGTATTTTATCCATAATACCAATTGTTTAGAACATGATTTCTGTTACGATTAATATGAATCTAGTCCTAATGTTCTATTTTCTATAATTTTAATCTAGAGAATTTTTCTTTTTCTAGAATATTGCTATATTTTTTTTTATTTATATTTAAAAATTTTACTGATATATGAAATGTGAATTATATAATATTGCATATACTATAATTTAGAATTCTAAAGATATTAAACCAAGTTTCACTTCTCAAAATTTTGACGATAGCATTAGTGATATTATGGTTGATTAATTCTTAATTGATGATTCTTAAATAAATATTTTTAATCGGAAAATGTTTTAAATTATACATATTTTATAAGAAACTAACTTTTTTCAAATATTTTAGTAATAAATTCTATAAATATTACATTTTTTTAAACAGAAGAAAATCTTTGAATATATAACAATATTAAACAATTCTATAATTCAATAATTATTAAATTATTCTATAATTATTAACAAATACATAACATCTTCCTTAATGAATTAAGCCACTTTTCTATATTAGTTAATAAGATTTTTACTTCTCTTTTTTTGCTGAAATATGCCAAGGTATTGTTGTGTTCCAAACTGTACATCAAACCGTCCTGGTAAAGATTATGTTACCTGTTTCAGATTTCCAAAATCTGAACAGCTAAAAGCTCTTTGGTTAAGAAAAATATCAAGGGATGATTTTCAGTTAACAAAAGACAGTGTTGTGTGTTCCAAACATTTTTTGGATAAAGATATTATTCGCCATGACATTATCACCACTGATGATGGGAAAAGTATTAGTTGTCCTCGACATATTCCTAAAATTTCTGAAGGTGCATGTCCTTGTGTGTTTCCTGACTCTCCTAAGTATATGACTCAAATTCCTCAAGAACGATTAGTGACTTTAGAACGTCAAGCTAATATGAAAAAACTTGATGGAGAAGAATTAAATAAATGGATTGAAAAGGATAAAATATCATCTCTGAATTCCATTATCAAAGGCTTAAACTACAAAGAGTATTCATTTAGTTTTACTTTAGGAAATGATATTTTATTACATAGTTGTGAAAAATGTATAACTTTCATTTTTATCTCAAGTCAACCGAATTTAAAAATAAGTAAAAGCTTAAAAATTGATGAAAATTTAAACATGAAGTTTTCAATTAATGATCTTGTATATGATACTGAAGTATTTTTTGAAGTTTTAAAAATATCACATGAATTAAAGTACTGGAGTCAACTTGAAAATGTATTGAATTATATTTCTTCTTATAATGACTGCACAATATGCCCTATAAAAACAAAATTTACTGAATCAATTGAATGCTGGAAGTCATTTGTTGAAAATGATTGTATGCCTGAGAAAATTGATTCAGCTAAGTTTTTGTTATAGCAAATGTCATATTTGAATAAACCACTACATGGTTTACGATATTCAACTGATTTACTAGTTTTTTCATATTGTATTTACATAAAATCGACCACAGCTTATAATTATTTGTACTCAAGTAACATTATTCGCTTACCAAGTTTACGACATTTTAAAAGACTTTCTGTTAATTTAAATGTGAAATCAGGAATAACAGATGAAAATTTTAGTTTTTTGCAAGGTAAGTGTAATAGTTTATCAGAAAAAGAAAGAACTGTAAATTTACTTATTGATGAAATATATATAAGACCTCACATAATTTTTAAAAACCAAACATTATGTGGATTTACTCATAATAAAAAAGCCCTTGCAACTACAATGCAAGCATTTATGATATCATCCCTTTTTTTTAATGCCAAAGAAATTGCAGCTTTAATACCTGTGTATAAATTAACAGCAAGTGAACTTCATGAGCAAACTTTAAAAGTTCTTGAAATTTTAGAAAAAGTTGGGTTTACTATTTTAAGTGTAATTTCAGATAATAATCGTGTAAATAGAAACATGTTTTCTCTGTTATGTTGCAGTAATGAAATCAAAGTTTGTATTCCGAATCCTTTTAATTGCTCTAAAAAGCTATTTTTATTATTTGATTCAGTACATCTCATTAAATCAATTAGAAACAATTGGGTAAATCAAAAAGAATCTGATCAAGCATTTATTTTTCCTGCTTCAACTGGAATATTTGGTTTCAAAGCAGAAAAAACAACAAACAAAAATATTGATTTTGCTTCTGCATCATTTTCTTATTTATTTATTTAATTTCAGACAACTGTGTGCCTGCCCGAAGGCATCTACACATTCATCGGTATTATCCAGGTCGCAAATTATTAAATTGAGATTAGATTATCAATTTGAGTTAGAAGATTAGGCAAAAGCCTTGGAGATAATTGCATCTGACATAAAGAAAGCTGCAATTGGCCGGACTTGATTATCCCCAGGAAGATTGTGCGCTTCAAAAAGGTGATTAATATTTCCTGCTCTGCACTTGGTTGCTTGTTTATAAAAGCTGATATTTAATTTGGCTATGTGCTCGGTTAAATTTTCAAGCTTAAGATCTTTTCGGATGTTTTTATTTCTGATGAAATAAGGTGCATTTACCATGTACCGGAGCATTTTGTTCTGCATGGTATTCAGGATATTGGCGTCAACTTGAGTATATGTACACCATGCTGGCGAGGCATAAGTGACTATTGGTCTGATAATGGAGATATAGAGAAGTCTTTTCATTTTAAGCAGTGTTTTAGAGAATTTTCCCAGTAGAGATTTAAGTTTATTATAGGTATACCAAGCTGTAGAAATTTTAGCTTTAATATGCTGTGTCCATGTGAATTGGCTATTTATGTTAACACCTAAATACTTTGCTTGTTTAACAGTTTCAATCATTTGACCAAAAATATATAAATTATTTGTATTAGGATGCTTTCTGCTTCTTCTTTTAATAATGAGTAATTTTGATTTGGATGCATTAATGGAAACTTTCCATTTAGTACACCATTCTTCAATGTCAATAATTTTATCTTGAAGTTTTGAGATGGCAAGATTTGGGTTTTTAGAGCGTACAACAATTCCGGTGTCATCAGCGTAGAAGGCAGTAATACTGTGGACATCATCATTTATTGGAAAATCATAAGTGTTGAAAAGGTAAAGCATAGGTCCAAGTATGCTACCTTGCGGGACTCCAGCTTGTATACCTCTGGTGGTGGAGAGACAATTGTTGTGTCTAATATGAAATTTTCTGTTCATCAGATAGTTATTTATAATTAAAATGAGGTTTGTTGGTATCCCAATATTGCGAAGTTTATAAATTAGTCCTTGATGCCAGACTCTATCGAATGCTTTTGCAACATCAAGCATAAGAAAAGCAGATTGTTCTTTGAGTCTGAAACCTTTACCGATGAATTCGAAAAGTCGGAGTAGTTGTTTTGTAGTTGAAAGTTCTTGTCTGAAGCCAAATTGTTCAATTGGAATCAGAGAGAGATATTGTTTGAATCTGTTGTAAATAATTCTTTCAAATATTTTAGAAAGTGTAGGCAAGAGGCTGATCGGTCGATGATTTTCAGGAATAGTTGGATCTTTTTTAGGTTTGGGGAAAAGAACAATTTGAGCTTCTTTCCATACATCAGGGAAGTAATTTTTATTAAGACATGAGTTGAAGAGATTTGCTAAATTCTTTAGGTAATTTGGTGGTAGTTTTTTAATCATGAGATTTGAGATTTTGTCATGCCCTGGAGCTTTACGATTTTTGAGTTTGGAGATAATATTAGAGATTTCTTCAATGCTGGTGTTTTCAATGGGATAGGTTTGATTGTTATTAATAAATTCTTCATTATTTTGAAGTATATTAGTAGTAAATTCAGGATCACTGGGAGAGATATTATTTTGAAATTGTGATTCCATTACATTTGCAAAAACTTCTGCTTTTTCATTGTCAGGATAAATAAATCCTTGCTGAGTTAAGATGGCTTTATTGATATTACGATCTTTTTTAAGAATTTTGCTCATATTCCAGATAGAGTTATCAGTTGTGTTTAAAGAGGAAATTTTTTCTTCCCAGATAGCAAGTTTATGTGCTTGACATTTATTTTTAATTTCCCTGGTTAAAATATTCATTTCTCTTTTTAGGAGCGGATCTAAAGTTCTTTGAAATTGTTTTCTAATTTTGTTTCTTCTTTTAATAGTATGTTTGATATTAGGAGGCAATTGAAGATAGTTGTTGATGTATTTGGTTTTTGTTGTAGAGTCATTGTATGCAGATTGAAGTTCATTTGTCAGCTTAACAATTTGATTATTTATTTCTTCTGTAGAGTTAATAACTTCATAAACATTGTTTTTACGCAGAAGAATATTCTGAAAAAGATTCCAATCTGTTTTAGCAATTTCAGGAGAGAGGGTTGCAGGTTCGAATCCTGCAACAGCAATGACTGGTATGTGATCTGAGCTTAGTTCAGGTAAAGTATCAACAGCTAGGTTGATGCCATAGTTTGTGATGAAAAAGTCCAGGATATCTGGTCGTTGTTCCGAAAAATTTGGATAATGAGTTGGTGAATTTGGTGCAAAAATATTTAAATTAAAAGAGTGCAATAAGTTGTTGAGAATTTGTCCATTAGAATTATTATATCTGCAACCCCAGGCAGTATGTTTAGAATTTAAATCCCCTGCAATAATTGTTGGATAATTGTCTTGCAGAATATCTTGAAATAGTTTAACTGGAAGAACCTTAGTCGGTGAGTTATAGATTGAAACAATTTTGAGTTCAATATTGTTTAGGCTGACAATAATGGCAATAGCTTCAGTACTTTGTTCTGAGAAATCGGAATGCAGAGTAGCTGAGATAGATTTTTTAGTAAGAATTGCAACCCCACCGCCAAGGCCTTGAGTTCTATCTTTTCTAAAGATTTTGTAGTTTGGTAGATTGAAGCTTTTATTTCCTGTTAAGTGTGTTTCCGTAATCAGGCAAATGTCAATGTTTTGTTCGGTTAGGAAGACATTGAGTTCAAGATATTTATGTATGACGCCATTTGCATTCCAAGTGCAGAGAGAAATTGGTGTAAACGAATTATTTTTAAAGTTCATTATTGGATTTAGGTGTGGTGACTGATGTGGCTATAAGGCCAGTTCTAAATGATGAAATTGTTTCAATGAGACCTGATGTTTTTATCCAATTTATTATATCTTTGAGTTCTTCTAATACAGTTTTAGCTTCTTGTAAGTCTGAATTATTTTTATTTTTAAGTACGTCAGCAAAAGATTTATTTGTGATATTTTTATTCACAATTATTCGGTCTTGGAAAGTAGTTTCTTTTTTCTTGATGTTTTCTTCTGATAGTGGATGTTTAGGGCATCCAGAAAAGTTCGCAGTGTGAGGGCCATCACAATTTGCGCATTTTGGGGTTTCATCCTTAGTTTTAGTACAGTCTGATGTGAGATGATTTCCTGCACATTTCACACACTTTGGTTCATGCCGACAGGAACTTTGTGCATGAAAAAAGCTTTGACAACGATGACATTGTGGCGGACCACGTCTGCCTTTATAATGTTCAACAGAAATTCTTAACGACATCAGGAATTGAATATGATATATTTCTTTCGATCTTTCAGTTTTTGGTAAGGTTACCAAGAATAAAAGAATTTTTGTTCTTTCACCATTTCTGTATGATGTGAGTTGCACTATTCTAGTAGCAAGAAAGCCAATTTTGGCTAATTCTTGTTGTATTTCAATTAGGTCAGTATCAATAGGTAGACTTCTGATGACTACTTTGATGTCCTTGTCATCAGGTAGAATGTATGAGTGGAATTTTAAATTATTTTCTTCGAACAATTTAGTAGCTTTTCTGTGCGCTTCTGGAGTGTTTACTTTAATTGTATAAGTGTCTTGACCATTAATTTTGGCTGTGAATTGGTCTGGTATAATGGAATCCAGTAATTTTTTCAGATTTTTCCAGGATATTGCCGGATCTTTCACAATTATAGGAGGAATTTTTGTGGCTTTTTTATCAAATTGAAATTTATTGTTATCGGGAATATTTTCATTTTCTGTATTATTTCTGGGAATATTTTCAACATCTAACATGGTTATTTCATTATTATCTAAGTTTTCTTTTGTAATTTCAACATTTTCTTCGTTAAGTTTATTTAACTGTTTTTGAGCAACGTTTTTCTTGAAGCTTTTATTTTTCTTAAGTGTGTGTTTTCGTTTTCTTTTACTGATTTTTTGACAGCCAATAGCGTTCGATTGGGAAGGCGTGACTTCTGAGACTGAACTATTATCAGCAGAATCTGAATCTTTATCCATATAAGTATTTTCCGGGATAATCAAGTCAGTTTTAGGAGAATTTTGATTTCTGTCGAGATTTTTAAAGGCAATGCCTGCAACAATTTGCATAGCTTCCCTGTATAGTTTATTTGTTTGGGCAAAGTCGGGATTGGGAGAGGTCTCCAAGTTTGCAATCTGTTGCATAAGTTCCATATATCTAGAATAAGCCAGTCCTAGTGAATTGTGATTGCTTGCGTAAATCCTATCCGTGTTGGAATCGAAAGTGCAGGATTCCGCAGCCTTGTCTGCTGGCAAAGGCAATCCTGAAAAGGACAAGCCGCCAGAACAGACTACACCTGCCTGAGTTTGAATTTCACCGCCTTCGGGAGGCGGAGAAGAGTCTTCACTCATACCGATCTGAAGTGACGAAAAGCTTCCAAAAGAGAGAATAGATATGTCAAGATCTAGGCGTCCACGCTGGGCAAACCTCAATCCAAGAATGATATCTGTAGGAAGATCAGAAGAATTCCGATTGCGTTGTTTATGTTTACAACTTGTCACCACATAAGAGACATTTTTTGAGAAATGGGTTATTTATTCAACACAAACACAATACGCTATCACCACGAGAAAAATCCGTAATGATCATTTTCTTTGTTGAAAAACATCCATGTCAAAGAAATGAATTCATTTTTAAAAGTGGTTCCTAAATTAAATATAAAAGCATTAAATCCAAACAGTTTTGATAAACAAAAAGTTACTTTAGCATTAAAAGTTTTTGATCGATCAAATGTTGCTGCCTTAAAATTATTATCTGAAGAAAAACACTGTATGAATAAAGAGCTATGTAATCAAACAGCAAATTTTATTGAAAAAATAATCTCTTGGTGGGAAATAATGAATGTAAAAAGCCCTAATAAAGGTAAGCGTTTACGTTTGAATTTCTGTGAACCTATAACTTTACATAATCAAAGCAGTGTCGAATTTCTACAGAATTTTTTGTTATGGGTAAAAGCATGGGAAAATATGAAACAAAAAAATAATCATGGAGGTTTATCTCGAGAGACTTTTTTTGCTCTTTGCCATACTTCTTCATGTATGATATCAATTATTATTTACCTATTAACTGAATTAAATGTAAATTATATACTATGTGGCAAATTTCAAACTGATAATCTTGAAGCTAGATTTGGTCAGTATCGACAAATGTCCGGTTCAAATTATTATATATCATTGCAAGAAATTTTAGAAGCTGAAAAAAAATTAAGAGTAAAAAATTTATTACATGTTAAATCTAAAATATATGGCAGTTTCAGCATTTCAGATTTGATTGATTCTCACTCCTTTAAAAGTGATATAATTGGTGATATAAATGTTGATTCATTTTTAACTGTTTTAGATAATTTACCCTTTGAAAACTTAACCAAAAACGATTTAAAAGTTCTAACATATATTGCAGGATATTGTGTTCTTAAATTAAAACTCTCATGTAATGCATGTAATCCATCTTATGTAACTTCAAAAGATTTAGAACTTGATGTAAAATCTCATGAGAATTTCCAATATTTATATATGTTGAATAGAGGAGGTTTGAAAATCCCTTCCTTACATATTATTAATGTATTATCAATTTGTTATTTAATATTTTTTCAGATAGTTTCTATAACTGAATATGAACATGAATTTTTAATTTGTAAAAATCAAGTAATGCTACTGGTAAAGTTAACTAAAATATTTCTTGAAGAAAATAATATATTTGAAAATGTGTGTTTAGAATGTAATAAATCTTGTGATTTTTATGTTTCAAATGTCATCAAAACATTTACGAATATCTGCTTAAATAATTATTCCAAACGAAGTAATGATGTTGAGAAAAATAAAAAAAGTGCTAATAAATGTAAAACATTCAGACAGTTAATTAGTATAATTTCTAAAATATCACACCAAATAAAAAAGATATGTCTGTGAAAATTAAGTGTTTTAAACTGTTATTAGTTTATTATTAAAAAATGTTTATATTGTTTTAATATCTTTTCTGTTTTTTTTTTCTTTTTTTTTTTCCTGTTTTATTGGATTTGTGTGTGAAATGCATTCACTTACAAAAATAATTTCCTACTGTATAATTCTAATAATTTTAATTGTATCCAAGCTTTTTAATTTTCAAACAATTCATTGAACCAAATATTTTCATTGTAATTGAAGTTTTATATTATGCTTTGTAAATATTTTTGTAATCAAATGAAAAATTTGATCTATATATTATTACATTATAATACCTGTAAATAAACTAGATGGTTTGATTATACTTTGATTTAAATAAATTCTATAATAAAAAAAATATTACTTTTTGAAGAATTTTTTTAATTGTGTTCAATGTTTTAATTATTTGTACTCAAGGATTTTTTCCCCCTTCTGTGATAGTGATTATAATTGTAAATAAAATAAAAATCTTTATGTACTTTTTCCCCAGAATTGAGATGAGGATTTAATTTTGAACACATGTGCACATCCTTAATCATTTGTTCAATAGAAATTCTTTTCTGATCAATTCTGGTATTAATTAGTGCATATTTTTAATTCTCAATGTTTTTTATATAAACTAATAAATGTCATTTTAATTAGAAAGATGTTAATAAAAATCATCAAAGAAAAGACGGTAATAAAAAATTTAAATAAACTTTCTATGTGTTTTTGAACGTCGGTCGATATTACGATATCATTTTATTACAATCTCCTTATTTCAAGAGAAGATTACTTTATTAATATCAAATAATTTATTTTTGAGAACGAATCTGATTTAGTTCAACATAAAATCTTCATTCATTTGTGTTTGTTATTTCGTTAAATATTTAATAAGTATATATTCTATACCTAAACAAACTGACACCAATAGTCCAACGCGCAGTTCAGTTTCACAGCGCTTGCGAACTTCGTTCCCTCCGATGATGATGATGATTATTCACTGTCACGGCCTTTTTATCTAGGTGGTCTTGATTATACACTAATTTGCATACGTATTCTAACTTCATTCAATGCAATACAAAAACAACAAGAACTTGTTTTCTATGTAATATAATATACACTGGAATACTGCAGTGACGAAAATTAAAAAATACCAATAAAATTGAAATTGTTTTACAAAAAATACATCTAATATAGTTACTTAAATATTCAGTTTTTACGTTTTTACAGCTTTTTTGTAAGGAAGCTAAATATCTTTATATGTGTCTTTTGGCTTATAACTCATCTTTGAAAATAGAACTAAACTTAAAAAGTATTTTCTCGTTTTCTTTTTAAAGGAATATATTTTGTTATTTTATACAATTTTTCCTTATTGCCTAATGTATAATATATAAAACTGTTTATCCAATAAGGAATTTCATTTATTTCATATGTTGAAATTGAAAAGCTGTACGTACAATAGAGAATTTCATATTAAATGGTTGTTTTTGTAGGTCAGTACTGTTTTCCTTCAGACATTGTCTAAAGTTTGTCATCGTTAATTATCTTAAGATTTTACAACATTATTCATCTTATGATTACATACTTTGACTTTCTTATTTGGTGGATATGGTTTTGATTTCAAAAAATGTCAAAGGTGTTAATTGGTATAGCACCTCTTCCGGTGGTCTCAAAATGTTTCTCATCAGTGCTGTCTGAAATTTTATTCTCTTTGTTATTGTCTATTTCTGATGACACGATAGGGAAAAATCCTAGCTCTATGGGAAAAACGCAATTTCCCTTTTTATTTTTCACATTAGACGTAGTCAAATACCTTGTTATTTTGAACTGTAATTGATTGATTTATTAAGTTAATTTTTCCTTTTGCTCATTAAGTCATAAAATTAGACTAATGTAATTATACTTTATTAAATATTAACATAATACAGATTCATATTTAATTTTGCCATTAAAAATATAAAAAAAATTGAAATATTGATCGTATTTGTAACCGTTAACTCTGCATACAATCTCGTTTCCATAGAAACTGTTGTATTGTGTTGCATATATAAACAATTAAACATGATTTAAGGAAATATCAAGATCTGTGATTTGGAATTAATTCTATAAGCAAAATTATTATTGATAGTGTGAAAGCTCTGCTATCACTGAAACCTGTAATTAAAATGATTTTTTTCTTAAAGCATTCATATTTCATTTTGTGTATTAAAAATTCTAAAATACTAATTTTGTAAAGCAGGATTAACAGTTATAGAATAAGATTGAAGTAATAAAATTGATGCTATTTTTTTTATTGAGATTTTTCATAAATTAAGCTGCAAGTAACTTTTAAACGTACTCATTTTATTATACAAAGAAGTGAACTAAATATGTCTGCTTATATTTTCTATTGCAAATATTCTAACCATGGAAAAAAAAAATGTTTATTTGCCATACAATCAAACTTTTATTTATTAAACTGAAAAGCGTTCAAATAAAAATTTAAAAATTTTGAAAGTTTTATAGATTTTATGAAGTTAAATATAATTTATTAAGATAATCTTGGAATTCTTCCATATTATTCTACAGATAAACTTTGCATGCACTCTAAGCAATATTGAGAACTAACATAACATTACTTGAATAGAGTTTATTATTTTAGGTGTGGAAAATAAATGTACTAATTAAAAAAGTACATTTAATTATACTTCAGGGTACCCCTGAAATGTGATTTTTTTTTCTTTGTCATTTGGTAGTAATTTTGTATGAAATTTCTGTGTTGTGTATTGGATATTACTTTAATCTTTATAGTTTATACTTTTAATTGCATTTTCATTTCTTTTATGGATTTTTTTGCCACAAAAACGTATAGAACATTTTATTAATAGGTGCATTTTTAAGAATTTTTATCTTTAATAAAGTTTTCTTTGCAGAAAAAAACTATACGTCAACAATGAAACTGAAATATTCTATTTTGAAGGGTTATTTTATACTAATTTATATTGAGGGCTTAAGAAAAAAAATGTTTTGAAATTCTAGAAAATTTGATAAATTGACCTTCAACATAATAAAGTTGAGTCATATATAATGTAAAATTAAGTCACTTTATTAATTTGAAAAATTTATTAAAATGATCTAAAATTAGAGAATTAATGAATTTTTCTAAATTTTACATTTTCAGAAATTATTGTTCTGACATATTTGTTGGAATGGATGTTCATTATTATTCCTCAACAATTTTTTATTATTCATCAAAAATTATCATTCATTATTTATCAAAAATTTTTTATGTGAAATATAAGTATTCTATTTCATATATATAGGATGAATACAAATATTATCGTGAATTCCTTATTTCTAAATATTATTGTACCAATGTTGTTGCTATTGGTTAAATTGCGGTTTAGGTCCCCTTCCTCACCAACTTGCGAATTTGAAACACTTTTTCTTGCAGGCTCATTAATTACTCTTTTGTTTTAGCCTTTTTATTGGTCGCTAATTAAGTTTCACTTTGAAATAGCCGTATAATTTTCGCCATGGCATCAGCGTTTTTGAAAACTCTCCAACCAGGGGACCCAAAGCTCATTTTCACCTTGCTATTTTATTTTTAAAATATGATTCTAAACAGTAAGATATTTATATTTGAAAAATTTCCTCTCCATTGTTTTTTATACTAATATGTAGAATAATATGTATGTAATAAAAATAAACATATCAGTAAATTAATGGGCTGTATCCCAGTGTATGGTATGCTATTTTTATACAATTAATATAATTATACAAAATACAATTAATATAATTATATAATATAAAATTATATTATTTTATACAAATAATATAATTTTATACAATATTATATAAAATTAATTATAATTGTATATATGCATACCGTTGTATATATGCGTACCGTACAAGGAGCGTACCGTTCACTGGGAATTAACCAGTTAATGATTCAGCTGATAGAAAAACAGCTGCTACTTTTTTTATACAATTGACTCTTTGATCTGTCAATAGTTTATGTAAAGAAATGCTGACTCTGCATCTGAAAGTAAAAAAAATTAATGCTAGATATATCATTCAGTGGATTTTACACTTCAAATGAGGCAAATAAATATTGCATGAGTTTCAGGAAAATATTTCATAGAAGTAAATTGTGAAACGTTTTTTAATATGTGTGTAATTTTATTTATAAAAACATGCATATCTTTGTATGGTATCAAATAATAACATGAAAAGAGCATATTTTTATGTGAATGTATGAATGTTAAGTAAGTATTAAAAAACATTTTCTTTTTACTGTCTATTTTTAGCAGTATTTCATATATCAATTTCCTTAATATCAATTTTCATCATCTGAAATATTAACATTGATTACTTACTCATATGGAATGTGTTAAAATGATAAAATTTCTTATTTTGTAAGAAAAATGTTTTTATTAAAAATGTGCATGTCATCATTCATTACATTATATTTTATTTACTATAAATTATTTTGTAGGCAAAACAATAAAAATGGATGGACGTCCACCTACATCTGCTGGAAATAGACCTGGTTCTGGTCTAAGACCAATGTCTTCTATCAGAACGTCAAGTAATCTTACTCTTCCTAGTCGTTCTGGTATTCCTGGAACTGCAAGTCGTCTAATTACAGCATCCAATAACCGCCCTGGTACTCGTAGTGGTTTTGCTCAAGGTGTTGGAGTTTTGTCTCACATAAATGTTGTTGATAGACCAATGTCACAACAAGGTTTAGTTACTCCTAGAACTGGTGTTCGTACTTTACGAAGACAAGTACAAGACAAATCTTATTTCATGGGATTGCTTCGGAGTAAAGTTAATGAACTTACTGCTGAAATCAATCGAATTACTAAAGAATTAGATTTGTTATCAAAGGAGCAATCTACATACTTAACATATGAAAAAAGAGCTGAGGCACAAGCATTAGAATTAAAAGATTTTCAAGGGCAACTTGCAGATTACAATTTGCTTGTTGATAAACTTAATACTGATGCTGAAATGTCTGATGTTCAACAGGAATACAAAGAATTAAAGGTATATAAAGTTTGCATCACATATTTATTTTATGATTTACATATTTTATGATTAGATAAAATAGTAAAATCCTATTAGGATTATAAATTTTCTTATTAAGATTTAAAATCTTAATTTTTTAATTGTACATTATTAAGATATTTTATTTTTAAAAAATCTTTGGACTAACTTTGATTTTTCATTGTGACATAACATTATTATTCTGTTATTTAAAAGGATCCTTTAAAATTTTCTTCTAATAATTGAGTCATCCAAAAAAACTTAACAATTAATTAAAATAACTTTAATTAAATATAGAAAGAATTTAAAATAGTCTTAATTATTATTTTTATTTAAGTAAAGACCTTGATTTCATATTTAATCAAATAACAATGTGTACATTAATATCAAATTATCATAGGAGCCATTAAAATAATTTTTAAAATTGAAAGTTCATAAAATAAAAAATAAGTGTTGGGTCTTAAAACTATTTATTTTTTTACTTAACTGCTTTCATTTTATAAATAAATAATTAGAAAATTATTTAGTATGCATTATATTAGAAATACAAGCAAAATAAAATTCATATTTATAAGCAATTTTTATTTTCATTTTATTAATGAAAAAAACAGATAAGTAATAACTTATTTTTTCTATTTCAAAATTACATTAAAAGCATATTTAATCAAAATTACATTAAAAGCACCCTTTTTTTTTTTGATGTAGTGAAACATTTTACTGAGTCTTTCTTCAAAAAGTACCTCATTCTCATTAGCCATATTTTCCCCTGATGGCTGCAGACCACATGAATTTTTATTTGCTTGAATTTCTATTGATTGAAGGTTCACATTTTTATTCATTGTGGTATATTCATATCACTTAATCATTCCATAGTCACATTCTGAGTTTCTATATCTGAGTTCACATTCAAAATGTACTGAAAAAAGATTTTAAACAGAGATGTTTTTTTTTTTTTTTTTTTTTTTTTTTTTTTGGAACTACTTTGATATACCCCCCCAAATCGGAAATTTGGCGACTTTTTCTTCCCTCACCAACCATAATACCAGTTTTGGCGCCTTTTTTACTCGCCAAGATGGATTCTCGCTAAATACAAATAATTAATACATAAAAATCTTTTTAAAAAAACTCAGAAAATGGTTTAAAATACAAGAAAATACCGAATTTGGCAACAGCAAAAACCTAAAAAAATCTAAATTGGTTACAAAAAAATAAGAAACAGCAACCCTAAAAAGTCCGTAGGGAGTGCCAGATTTGGCGCTTAATTTTTGGGGGGGTATATCAAAGTTGTTCCTTTTTTTTTGTCAAAGTACAAAGTACATTGATGAGTAAAACACATTTTTACTCAAATCATCCATTGAATTTTTTTGGCTTCCTTCAGATATAGTGACAATAAGGCCTGTACGTCAAAATGATCTAGATATCTTTATCTGCATTATTATTTAAAGCATAGATTGACATGTGCATTGCATCTGAAATATCAATTTCATAAGGTGATTTCAAGCCGTGATCATTTCTTGGAAAAATACCTTAGGATATTTGCACTTGATGCTATTGATTATACTCTGATGCATGGGCTGTAAGACAACTAGATCTGGTGAGGATAAATTCCAACTAAATAGCTTTAAAAAATCTTAGATTTCAATATTAGTGCAGTTAGTTATCCTGAATTTAAGGGATTTATGATTTTCCAATAAAAGTGTTGATCCAAGTTTCTCAATCATAAAATAAAACAAAAATTGGAAAGAAACAATATAAAAAAGGAACTGATATAAGAGGCATAAAAATGAGTTTTAAAAAAGGTATTTCAAAATTCTATTTCATAAATAGGAATTAAAATTATTTTACATCTATGGGACTAAGTTAGGGATCAGCTAGTAGTTCTTAAAATTATTAATTTTTTTAAATTAAAAGTTCTCAAAGACAGCTTCTCCTGTATTTTAAGTGAAGTACTATTGTCTTCTGCTTAGCTTATTGTAGAAAGATATTCATCTTCTTTATTTTACCTTTTTACTGCATCTTTTATCAATTTTGCATGATTATCAAAATTGCATCTAGATCAGTAAAGTAAGTCTGATTTATTTTATATTTTGACACCAAACATTTCTTATTAATCAATTTTATAAATTTTTCTGAAAAAAGATAAAATTTCTATTCTTTTTTTAATATTTTTTATGCTTTCATAAGAATATTTATTACTCTTCCTTTGTAATGAATATCCTTTTTATATATAATTAGGAAATTTTTTGTACAATGATAATTATTTTAAGTCTATACTGTTATTCATTTTCTTCAGTGACATGACAGCCAGGATAAGCCCTTGCCTTCACCAGAATTCATCAAGTAGTTCTATCTTTTGGCCTTTGACCATAATTGTTCATAATTTTCAATGATTTTAAGTAATTTTCAATAAGTCAAACCATTTAAATTTTGACCATCCTCTTTTTTGAGTGCCTGTTGATTTAGCTATGAAAACTTTCTTTGGATTTATAATCATTAAATTTAATAAAGTGTCCAGCCATTTTAACCATTGTACAAAGATAAATTAATTATGTATGGGTTTTTATATATTCAGTATTTGTTCTTTTCCATACATTATTTATCTTGATACCCCCAAAAATGCTTCTCAAGATTTTTCTTTCAAAAATTGTCAAGGTTTTCTTATCTTTTTCTATCAGCATTTATGTTTCAGCTGAATAAGTCAAATCAGGACTTTTTTTAAACATTTATATATTATTAGTTTTCAGCCTTTTATATCTTCAGTGGGTTGATAAAACTGAGAACCAAGCATTCTCGGGAACTAAACACAAGGGTCTTCGCATTAGGCTGACCACTTGACTGGGCATATGCTTTGCCCCTCAGAACCCTAAGTCAAGAAAACAGGTATGGGCACTGTAGGCTTTGGCCGCCATAATGGGCTGTCGTGCCACAGAGTTAAGTTTTTTTAAAAAATATTATTATTTTGGTTATTCTTTTAATGAAATTAGACTTAAACTCTTTCTTTATACCAAAAAACATTGATTATCAGTAGCAGTTCTGTTATGGATTTCAGTGAATGTATAATTTCATATATTAATTTCAGATCCTCAATAAATAAGATCTCAAATCTGTCTGAGTCAATTCCTTTTTCTGGGAAGGGAAGGTTATATTCTGATTTTAAACAAGAAATATATTTGGTTTTGGTATGATTAATGTTTAGATTCATTTTGGTAACTTCAGTTTCTAGAGAAATTAATGCCCAATTTTGTGCTTCAGCTGTTCTGGTTATTATATTGATAACATCAGAATATATATCTGTGTATATTTGTTGAAAATGGTTCCTTTACAGTTTAAACAGCAGGGCCAGGGCACTACTTTGTCTTCTACCATTTATGATGGTGATATGTTCTGATAAACTCTATTGTATTTTAATTCTTATCCTGGTCTATTTCAAAGATAATGTTACTGGGTTAATGATGTTTTAAATTCTTTCATAGCATTTAAAAGCCCTTTTCTGCTTATTATATCATATGTAATCCTTTTATCAATCACTGATGTTCATACACCTTTATGAATATGTAAACAAACAGATATACTTGAAAAAAGAAAAAACTAGAATTGTAATAAAGTATTTTTTGAGAACAATATTTTTTTTTAATAAATTAGCTTGATGAATCATTGTGGTATTAATTTAAATACTTGCTATTTATTGTATTATTAATTTTTTAAATGTAAACCCTTTAGTAAATAACCCATGAAAAATTGGAGTATAAAATTAAGCAATATTATTACAATTGCAGAAAAATATGAAAATGTCATTAAATGTACTAGTAGTCTGTTGAGATTTCTCTTAAAATATTTCTGTTCATAACTTTGCTTGATATTTTCTACAAAGACACCATACATGTAAACTTACATTTTCCATTACTGGCAAACAGTTTATTCATAGATATATTTTCTAAATAAGATTAAATTTATTATTGCCTATAATTTTAATGACAGGTACAAAATGAAAGTGAAGCTGCTGCAATAGATAATTTGTTTGAACAACGTCAAGAAAGAGAAGCACAAGTAGCACAACTTGAATCAGAGATTACTCAAGAACGTTATGTTGCTGAAAATTTGACATCCACAATGTCTCCAGAATTAAGAAATCGGTAAATATAGTCTAAAGTAATTAAATTATACTGACTTTGATTTTGTTTGTATCTTTGAATAATTTTTTGCTTAGGTTCCATATAATTTCATGCATTTTAAGTTCTTTTTTATAATAAATAGTTAATATAAATTTTCTTTTTACTACATGAAAAAATTCATTTCCTAACTTGAAAATTATTAATTTAGTTCTTTAGTTTATGAGATATAAATATTTTATTTAAATAAGAATATATGTTTGAATGAGAACATATGCATGGTTAAAATATATACATTTAAGAAAATCAATTTTTACAATTATGGTATTTAGTATTTTATCTCCTTATTTTCTAGACTCTAAAAAACAAAGATATTATTGAATAAATTGATAAAAATTTGTTTTTTTTTTTACTTGTAATGGTTATTTGGATTATTTATTATGGCAAAAATATTAATTAAATATAAAATACTTTTAAGGTTATTATCTGAGTTTAAAGACTTGTATAGATAAGCCCTTATAACATTAGATTTAATTTGAATGTGAAATAAATGTATACAATAATTTAATTTCGAATAACATTAGCCTATAAAATATTAATTTGCACTTCATAATTTATACGAAATTTTAAAAAAAGAGTTATTTGGGAATTTGATGATTCAGTTCTCAAAATTTTTATTTATTAGGAATATCTATCTAATTCTATGTTGATACATAAAATTAGAGTAATATTCCTGGCTTTACAGTCCAGAGCTAAACCAATGCTTTATCATTTACTAGATTTTTTACTGATATCATGATAGTACAAAATAAGAAAATAGTGAGAAATAAGGAATTGAGGAAAAAATATATTTCTTTCTCTTTTCTACAGTTACACAATGAGAGTTATACAGTTACATATTGCTTGCTTTTCTCATATTCAATAGCTATTTTTTCAGTTTTCAAAATCAATTTTTATTTATCTTAGCAGCTTTAGTATTAGCAGCACTATGTAATTAAGAGACAAATCTGAATAATGTACAATCTCTTTAGCAAATTTTTTTCATTTAAAATAATATATTTTAATTAATAAAAATACTTGCTAATATTGTTAATTATCAAATATTTTGTTTCTGTTATCTGTAAATCCTTTTAATTTATTTGTTCTTACTTTTCTCAGCAAACTTCTTATCACTTGACTGAAAACCAATTTTCTTCATATTTTTTTAAGTCTAAATTTGTTAATTTTTCTTATTCACTATTTTGATATGCAAGATTTTTTTAATTGTCACTACAAACATATTAAACTCTATCAAATTTGAAAGGATGCAAATAGATTGTTTTTACTCATTCCCAAATTGCTTTTCAAAGCATTGAAAGTTCCATTTTTTTGATTGTTTCAAAACTTCAATAAAAGAAGAATGACAATTTAATTTTTTTAAAAAAAGTCTAGAGAACTATTAGATCATTAACTATTAGAATGTTTATATTTTATTTTTATTTTTTATCCATCAGATTCTTTGCTTAACTAAGGTATTAGCTTTACTGCTAAATAAAAAGAAATTAAGTATGTAAATAAAATTATTTTCTTCAGAAATTTCTTTAGGAATCAATAAAATGATTTCCTTTAGAAATTCATTTTTTTTTTCTTTTTGAAAATTAAAGTTTAAAAATCTATCTCAATGTTCAAATCAAAACACTTTTTATAACAAATAAACTAAAATTGTTCTTAGAGAATTCTTATTAGTTTAAAAGAAATTACAATTAGAACTTTACTTTCTTATTAGAAATTTTTTCAGTCAAAATTTTTTTTATGTTCATAATATTTGTTGAAAAACTATCAAATAATATTTGTTGAAAAATAATATATAAATGCCACATAATATTTGTTGAAAAACTTTACTTTAAATATATTTCATGTTTGAATACTTTTTAAGTCAATTATTTTTATTCATCATAAAAAAGAAATAAATTTCAATGTATTATTAATTCTCTATTTTTTATTTCAATGCATCAATATATACAATATTCTGATATATTTAATAATTTCATGTTTTCTTTAAATTTCCTTTTAACATTATTTTTCTATTTTTTTCCTTTTTAAATTAAGATGTTTTATCCATTGATTAAAAGTTCATGATTGTAATTAATTATTTGTGTTCCCTTTTTGAAAAATCACATTCATGCTTGTCTTTTCATAAAATAGTGATTATAACTTTAAAAAATACTCTGAAACTTGTTTTCTTAAAGATGTATTTAAAGTTGTTATTTAAAAGATTCTGAATTTTATTCTTATTGAAATATTTTATTTTCAATTTTTATTTATTCTTAATTTATTATTCTTAAAAAAATTACAGAAACTTCCTTGGGATTTAAATTCAAATTCATTTGTAAAGATAATTTATATAAATATTGTTAGTTTAGAAATCTCTTTATATATTTTATACTATTGAGTTTCTTGCTTTACATATGATTTTTTTTATTCATTTCCCTTCTTAAATGACAGATATAATGATCTGAAGAAAACCGATAATGATCTTCAAAGATCTTTGGATAACCTTCAACATGATTTAGATTTGCTTGTTTCACAAAAAATGTCTCTTCAAGAAGAACTTTCACTGTCTCAAGTAAGTTGGATTTCATTATTATTTCTTCATTTTAAAACTATTATTTGTGACTTTGAGGCTAATTATTCTATTATAAAGTAAGTAGATTCTGTACTTCTATACTATTACTTCATTATCATATTGTTGTATAAAATTTGTTTTCTCATTATAGTATTTTCTTTCAGATAAAGCAAGAAGCTTTATCCTTGTATAATAAATTAAGAGAAGTAGAAGAGAAACGAGATAATTTAGTTATGGAAGAAAAATCCAAAGGAACTCCTGCTCAAGAAAGAGAAAACCTTGTTTTACAAGTAAGCTTTTTATTCTTTTAACTCATTATTAATAATTTATATTTCACTTTCTTATCATTAATATAATTTAATAATACCATTAATTTTATGAGAAAAAGGTTGTTTCGATAAAATAATTGTATGAAATATCCAACATTTTTTTTTTAATTCAGTATTTCCTTTTTAAATACATGATATTTAAATATTTATAACAAAAAGTAGGTTAACTTTTCCTAATGCTACTATTAAGTTGTAAATTCTGAAATTTTATATCAAAATAATTTTATTAAAATTCTATTTAAAATATGAATGTCTTAAAAAATATAAGTTAGGCATTCATCTTTATTATTTATTCTTCCTTCAGGTAAAAGAGCATAACACTGAAATTACAAGTATAGAAAGACAGTTAGCAGAAGTCAGAGAACAAATTTCGAGAGCAAAAACTGAGTTGGAACAAATAGATCAAGAACTTGAAGATAATCAAGGAGAAAGAATCAGCAAATATCGAGAACTAAAGAAAAGGGAAGAAACAATGGACAGTTTCCTTTCAACCTTTGATGAGAATCATAGTTCTAGTCTTGAGAAAAAAGGGCAACTAGAAAGTACTATTGTTTCATTATTAGAAAAACTCAGTCGAAATATTGGTCACTTTCAACATATCCCTTCTCCTCAAGAACTCGCTCTTCTCAAAGATGACTTACAGTAAATAATTTGAATAAATCATTTACAGAATCCCACTGAACAGAAAATTTTTTACCCTTTAATTTAATTAAAATTTCTAATGAAGACATATAAATCTATTTTTAATAAACTTGTCAACAATACATTTTTGGTAAAAGCACTTCAAATAAATTTGAAAAATATTAAGAGTGTTTGAAGTATAATGGTTATTATATGAGTATCTTTTAAATAAACTTTTTCTATATAGTTCTAAAATAAATAATTTAGAATTCTGATAAGTTACTTACTCAAAGACTAATCTACCTGCTAATATATTTCTATCTGCCATCTAATAATCATATAATAATTGCTATCTACCAACATATTTTTCTACTAAATTTCAGGAGATGTTGCTGAATTCTTTGTCAGTAAAATTTCAAAACGAGGGGATTAATTCTTTAGTTTTGAATAGTTCCATAACTGAAGAGTTGATGCTGTGAATTGTGTGATTATAATTGAATATTGGACAGTACATTAAAAAATAGAATTTGTTATTTTCTCAAAACGTTTTATGTGAAAGTTATCTGATTGTCAGATAAATAATTACAGTAGCATTCTTTGGGTGCTGACAGAACCATTAAGATTATTTTTTCTGCATTTGTCACAAAAAATCCAGTTTATTTTTTTATCATAGAAAGATGAATATTTTAATCCTTCATTGGCTTTCGAATTATTAAATCTTAAAGTTTCATTATCCAAATACTTTATAATTTTAAATTTGTATTTTATTTATTTTCTTTGGAATGATGCTTATTTTGTAAGAATCTATTAAAATTTTAACTGTATGTTTTTGACTATTTTTATTAAATGAAATTTTTTACTTCATTAGATTTAAAGAAGGAGAAATGGAAAAGTCAAGAATGACTGTTATGACTTTAAATAATGAACAAAAGAAACTTGCAATGGATTTAACAAAGGTTTGATATGTACATTTTAATTCTTATGATAATGCTTAAGATTAAATTTTATTGAATACCTATTTATTAATATGATTTGCTCTCTCTCATTTTTTAATATTAAATAATATTTGTAAATGAATATTTTAAATATTTGTGTTTTAAAAGTAATTAAAAAATTTCAGCATAAAATTGCTTTTAACAGTATTCATAACAGCCTTTTTATGAATATTGTATAAAGTACCTTTTTATTAGTGAAAAATGATTTTATTAGTCGAGTTATTAGTAAGAAAATTAAATATTTTAATTATTTAATTTTAGTTTATTTATTTCAAAAGTATTAAAATTGATGACTATATTTGAAAAAATAAATAAGGAAAATTAAAAAAGCAAGTAACGTGCACCTTTTTCAAGTAAATGTAAGCAATTTTAAAAAAATGGTAAATTTTCATTTCACAGAATTTTGAATTTATTTATTAAATATGAACAAAGATAATTCTCTGTGATAGACATTTCAGACTTAAATTGATTTGCATATGTTGTCTAACATTTTTCACTTGCACTTTATATGATGACTAATAATATGATATTCCATATTTTCAGAATTTATGAAAATTTCATGGATAGTACTAGATTATATTCATTTATATGTCTCTTTGATTTAATCACTACTCTCCTATTTTCTTAAAGTTACATTTATTTTTTGTTAAGATATTTTATACTTGTAATTTATATTTTTGGGAAGGAATTTATTAATTAATTGCAATTCACTTATACTTTTCAAAATAATCATGATTGTTTTTTGTACTATTCTTCTATTTTTCATAAATATTAAACTATTAATAAATGACACTTTTGTTTTGTTTTCTGCAAGTTATAACAATTTTGAAGATCAGTTAATCATGCACAATCTGATTCTAAAATAGCTCTATAAAAATTATCTTTAATAGTGTATGAAATGTTGCATATTCATCTCACAAATATATAAAATCCAATCAAAGTTTGATTACAATATGTAATTATTCTTTTTTTAAAAATAACATGAAATAAATTCCTCTGAATTTAATCAACCCAGAATGAAAACATATTTTCTAAAAAAAACATAATCTAAGGTTTGTGAAAAATTACAAATAGAAACAGTAATTTTTGTCCAAAATTATGTGTTTGTAAAAAATATTTTTAATTCACATTTTATAATTGAACTTTTTCAGCAAAATAGTTTACTTGATTTAATTTTGGATAACTATTAAATCTAAAGAAATTTTTTTGGATTTTTTTTTTGTAGCTGGTAGGCATACTACTCAAAATCTGCGAATTGCTATTCTAAGATTAATTACTTATTAGAATAGAGTTATTCTCTTGAAATTTCCCTGCTTAGATTACAATTTTCTTGATACAAGTAATTTTAAAAAATTAATGAAAAGTGTACTAAAAAGGCAAAATATTAAAAAAAACTAAAAATTAACAACAAACCGTTAGTCATATCTTGTATGTCAGCTTTTATCTGTTTATTTAATGTCTTCATATTTTTCAATCCGTAAGTGTAATACTCACAAAGCTTTTAAAATCTCTTTATTGCTCAACTAAGAATTGGAAAAATCAATGTTGAAAATATTTGTTTTACCAAGAAAGCATAACTTTCTCTAAATTTCCATCAAATAAACACTTAAGAAAATTTTTGGAACTATGTTAAACATAAACTGAGATTTTAAATTTTTACAGGGATATTTAAATAATTCTGTTATTTCAATGAGTTATTGCTTGCTATATACAAAACAACTTGAATTAGTATATATGCAAAACAAATTGAATTAGTATCTTTGTTTCATAAATGCACTCTTTGCAATTCTTTTCTATTAAAATTACTTGAGGATTCTTTTCTTTGTTTTGTTTTCATTACTTTTATCATTGCAGTTTGCAATTTAAAAATATCATTATTCAGTTTTCAGATATCATAGCAACTGTTTTTAATCTATTGAGAATATATTAAATTCATGATTAAATTTGAAATTTTTAATAGTAAAAAAAAATTTAGTGATCTTTAAATAACATACAACAAACAGTAGATTTGTACGATATTTCAATTTTTTATTTTATTTAAATGTATTTCTTATTTTTGGATATTTTGAATAAACATAATGATAATTTTAAGAAAGACTTTTATTAAAAGCACACTTTTTTATTTCCATTTAAGACTAAATTTTATGTTACTTATGAGGAATCAGAGTTCTTTGGATTAGCAATTTCTTTTATATCTTAAAGTTTTCCTATATCTCTAGAAATGGACAACGTAAGATGTTACATTTATACATTCTACATGCTCATCTGTTGTGGTGGGCGTTTTAAAATTTTCATGGATTCTTTTCTTGCAACATTTGAATGTGGCCTACTACCTATGAAATGCCCGTGTCTCAATTCAAATGACTTATGACAGACTTCATATGTTACACTCTTAGGTTTTTAATGTCAAAATATTTTAAACAGTTATATGGTAGTTGCTTAAAAAATCAACTATGTAATCATTGTATTCATAGATTTTATGATTTAACTCTGCAAAGTTTAATTTTTCTTATGAAATACAAAATTACATTTACCACCTATTTTTCTTGTAAACTAATAATTGAAGAAAGATAAATGTTCATGTAAAATCCTTATTTATGTCTGTAATTTTTAATAGTCTAAATTTTCTCTTATCATTATCTAAATGCATATTTTTTTAAATTTTACAATAATTATTGCATAAGCATCATGGTGAAAATGATATCACAAAATGCTTTTATATTTTTGCCTGCAAAGACACACACTCAAACATTTACTTCAAGGATAGGTGTATAGTACTACAATTTATTTAAAGCTTATTTCAAGTAATACAATTTTTTCCCTTTAATTTTTGGTAAAAAAAAATTTTTTTTTTTCTGTACCATTAGAATTCTGTGATCAAAAAAAAATATTTTTTTCTAAACACTTAGTTTTAATTTTAAATATAATGATTACTTTTGAGAATGTAAATTATATAACTAAATAATACATATAAGTCAATAAATACTTTTTTGTTTATTTCGCAATAAATATTCTCCATTTTTTTATTTATATTTTGTTATCTTCATAGTTTCCTGCAATTCAATTTTGAATTATGTTTACGAATCTACAGAGTTTTTTCCTTCTTACATTACTGCTATACTTTGAATAGTTTTAATATAATTACCATATACATACTAAGTCATAGTATAGTTACAATGATTCAGATGATGATTTACCTTTTGATTTTCAAATATTATTTTATCTGATACAGATAATCTTGTACTATGAAAAGTCAAAACATATATATATATATATATAAATATGATTTCAGGAGTCTACTGAGCAGGTTAGTTTGTTGGCCTTTCAATGGTCATTATTTGCATTCTAGGCTAATTCAAAAATGACCGAAAGTTAAAGGGGAATTTTTTAGGTCAACCACACAAAAAGTAAACCCTGAAGACTCAATACTTCTTTTTAAATTATTATATATGCGTGTGTGTGTTTATCATATCATATAAAAATAAAAATGTTGAATGTTTAATTAATTTTACAATGGGTTTTTTTATACACCTTACAAGAATATGGTGAAAACTAATTTCACTGAAGCTTCTATTCGATAGAATGTGCCCTAACTTAAACTTATCTTTGAGAATAATAAGTTCATTAGTCAAGAAATGAAATTTTAATGAATAATTTATTGAAATTTGGTATTCTTCAGTAAAAAATTATTTATTCACTCTGGCCATAGAGAATAAAAAAATTAATACATTGTCTCAATAGACATGTACTGTGTAACTGTGCAATTTAACATAGAGCTGATAGAATTTACTAATGGGCTAATCATAAGAAATATTTAAATAATTAGCAGAAAGAATTATTAAGACACATTAATATTTAATTTGCATTATTCTTAAGAAATAATCACTTAGCTTTCTATATGGGTGATTCAGCTCTAATATTTTAAATGATGTCATGTAAATATTTGAAAAAATTCTATACATAGGTTGACTTTACTTGCAATGATAATCTGCATCTAGATCAAAAGTAATAATGACAAATTCATTTTTATTATACCTCCCTAGACAGAAATATCATTGTGAATGAGAGGATATATTTTTTACATAGCGATATATATATATATATATCCTTATGTAAAAAATACAACATTAATATTCTAAAAAATATAAAATTACCACTGTATCCTTTTAATGCCATTAAAAACAATAATTCCAAAAATATAAACATTTGCCCTAATTGATTTTGAAGAAGTTTTGAAACTTTTTTTGATGATTAGTGGAGTGCAAAAGAAATTATTTTGAAGAAGATATATCTGTAATTTAATCTCAAGCAGAATATGGAATCTATTTAGCATTTTATTCAACATTGTGTCTGGAAATATAAGTATTAAGTGAAAATATGTATTTTTGATAGGTTTATTTCTTAAGCTGATGAAGATTATTTCATTATAATTTGCTTTATTTATTAAGTTACATTTATTTTTGCTTAAATAGATTGAACAGTTGGAAACAAAAATACAACAGGAATTAGAAACTTTACAACAGAAAATAACTTCTATGGAAAAAGAAATGGCAGTTTATTCAGATCTTGAAAGTTTGAAGACTGCTGCTGAAGAAAAGAAGAATAAATTAATTGAAGAAGAGAAAATATTGAAGAAACAGAAAGATGCCACTAAAAAGGTAAAAATTTTCTCGTGTATATTATATGTATTTTAAAATTATAATTCTGTTTTAAATTTACAATCAAATGTAATCTAAAATGGTTAACTACTGTTTGTTGGAATATTATCAAATAATATATCTAGATTTGTATGTATATTGAATTTTTTTGGTACATAAAATTCACATACATTTTTTAAAGGAAATATTCAAGATTTTTAAAAGGAATATTATTCAGGACATTTCAAGGTCATTTTCACTATGTAATTTTAGCTTTATTATTAATTTTTATCTTTCTTTCTTTTACTTTTATTGGTGATTTGTTCAGCTATGTAATGACACAATATTTCATTTTTGCTGAAACATTTAACATAGATCCTTAAGATACTTAAAATTTAATTCACTCAAAATAATTTTGTTAAAATTGTTTATTTCTTAAATGATTAATATTTTTGTTATGATTTACCACTGGAACTTTCAAATATTTTAAATTTAGATTTATTTGTTCCCACAAGGAGTTGGAAGAATCTCTTGTAGTTTTCATCTACTTCTTTACAGAACAAATAGATTATCTTTCTCTTTCTGATTATTTTTAGAAAGAATGTTGATCTTTCGCTTAAAACTGATAGTTAAAATATTTGTTATCAATTTTAAGAGACAGATAATCACTCTTATTGACTATAGCTTATTACTAATACTGTAAATCAAGACTTTTATTGTCATGATAAGACAAGCTTATAAAATTTGAAGAAAGCTTGTAAAATCTAAGATTTTTAATAGTTTAAATAGTTTTAGTATTTGTTCCATATTGAATAACTTTGATTGATTTTGTTAAAAAGATACGTCTTAGCATTATTTATATAAATTAGATTTTATTTATTTTTTTCTGGACCCCAGATCATATCCAAATATTCTACATATTGCAAAGTTTTCTCTATTTCAGCCATAACTTAAATTTTCTCTATTTCAGTCTTAAATTAGATTTATAAATTTCTTCATTCATATTAACAATCTTAAAAATATTCTCAACTTTTAAATATAATCTGTATATTTCATATCAATTATGACAATTAGATAGTTACATTTAAAATTTTATACAATTGTGAAAATCTTCCTCATTTGTCCTCAAATGAATATTTTTTCCGCTGTAGATTTATTAAGCCTTATTATGTAAATCTGCTCTAATATTTTTGTATTTTTTAAATTTTATTCATATTTACAAAAAAAAAAGAAACTGCTGCTGCTTGTTTATGTAACATAAAGCATTATATAAAAGAAAAATACATTTAATTACCAAAACTAAGCTTAAAGATAAGATACTCTATTGATAAATTTAAATTTACAACAATAAAAATTAGCAAGCTAGGACCAGAAATTTGTCCTTAGATAAAAAAGAGTTGTAAAGAATGTTATTTTAAAATAAGCATGAATAAATAAATAATTCATATGTGTATAATCTTACCTGCCAAAAGGTTTGACAAAGACATCACAATCGTTGAACCCTTTCATTAGTTCATTATTTAGTGTACTTTTTTCTTTTTGTATGCAATTAAATTTATTCATTTCATATGTTTCTACAGATGAGTTATAAAAAATAAAATGATCATAAATAGAAGAATTAAAAAAATTTCTAAAAATAATTTCAAATACTTTTTTTTATAATTTAAAAAAATAAATTAATATTATGATATATAGGGAATGAATTATGTTAATGTTTTCTTAAAGTATTCAATTTCTATAGTTAATTTTAAATTTGAATTTTTAAAATATTTTTATTTACATTTTATATAATTCATTGCAAAATGTTTTTCTATTACAGGTAATCGGTGAAATAAACATTCAGTATGAAACCCTGAAGAATAAGTTGAATGACAATGAAACTTATACTCAACTTTGCAATTTAGAACGACGATGGCAGTATTTAGAACAAAACAATTTTGCCATGTTAGATTTTATAGCTTCAAAGAAAGCACAGACAGATTACAGTAAAACTAAACAATGTGTCAAAGAAACATTAGTACTTTTAAATGATATGCTGCAAGAACCCTTGCCTCAACGCTAACCTATTTAAATTTTATTACAAGCATATTTGAATTTTTATTTTCAATTTAAATATTTTATTTAAAAATGCCTTATATTATATAATTATTTTTAGTATCATTATATAAATATCATATATAATTATATAAAATTTTCTCTAAGGAATCATTTTTTTTAAAAATAAATAAGTAATTTAAAATTAGTTTAAGCTCTATATGTTATTTATTTTTAAAAGTATTGTTATTTAAAAAAATTAGAAAAGTAGATACTGTAAGGTGAACTGAAAGTAATGAAAATTTAGATCAAATCTAGAAGAAAATGAACTAATCAATCTGCACTACACCAGTTTTCTCACATTAAAAATATGTTGGTCTCACGGAAAGCTCCAAAATAACATGTTTTACACCATTTTTTTATTAGCATCTTAGTGAATAAAATGCAAATTGAAAAGTATGTTTAAGCATAACAATTTTTGTGTTTCAATTGATATTTCTTGAATAATGTCTGAAAATGGTTGAAAGTATACAAAATGTTTTAAAAAACACCTCTTTATATCATAATTCTTACTTTTTAATTGCAAGCTGAAATTAAGTTATGAAGAAATATATTTGTTTTCTCTTTTTTAAAGATTTTCTACTTTTATCATTGTAAAGAATAATCATTAAAGTTAACTTTTGATGAATAAAATCTAATATCATTGTTTTGAATAATTATATTTGATTATTTAATTATAAAAAATATAAAAATCTAAATATTTTCATTTGTTATTTTAATTATTGCTAAATATATATTTTTAATAATGATCAATCAGTTATTTAACATACAAAGTGCTTGCATTTGTTCTATATCATTATCAGAATGTGAAAATGTGAATGTGATATATGTAATGTTATATTATGATGCATAGTATAATGTTATTGTTAATTGTAAATACTTTATCAATCATAGCACTATAATTCTAGTCATTGCAAAGTTATATATTGAGAAGTGATATATTTTATAAACTTGGAAATTATATATTTTAATATACTAGTCAATAATTTCCTACTTATTTTTTGATATGTATATGGTGACAAAAATATAATAGAACTACTTGCAATAATATATATATATTTTTTTCAAACTGAAGAGATTATTTGAATAAAAAAAAGCACTTAAACAAGACTATCTCCTTAAAAATATAATGATTATTAACATTATGGATAATACTATCTAGATTAATATCCATTGATCTTAATATAATTATTTTATGATTTTGTTTAAGAATCTTGATATATATATAAAAATAAAAAAAAAATTGTCTGAAATGTATATTACCTGGTCCTTAATTCATAAATTTGTAATTAATTTCAATATTTAGATATTTATTTATTTTAAAAATACTTATATGTGTGTGTTCATGTAAACATTAAAATACTGTCATTCGGCATCAGATATGCATGCTTTATGATTTTTAAAAATGCTAATGTAAAAGTTCTTAAATTTCTTTTATAAATTATTGAAATGTGTAATTATATTTACATATGTAGCATTTGCTGTAAAAGTCAATTATAAATGTATCCTTGTACATTTAGTTTCTAATTATAATAAAAAAATATTTATAAAAACATTTTTATTTAGCGTTTCTTAAAATATTTTGGGTTGTCACCAGTAAAATTGAGAAATATAATTAATATGTTATATTGTTTGGTATTTTAATATATAATCTTATTTAATGAAATATAACATTACTTACTGGTATATAATTTTGCTTGTATATTTTAATGGTATTATTTTACATCCATATATTATTTTTTATGAAATTATAAAGCATTTTTTAAATTATTTTAATTAAGTAATTATTTATCATTTCTATTTTAATTAATAGCAATAATTGCATCATATTATTCAATAAAAAACTTGTATTTTCAATACTGTCAGTAATCATATTACTTACTTTACATTGTAATCTTTCACTCAAGTCATAAATGTTTGATTACCTGCACTTCTGCCTGGTATCTGGGATTTAAAAGTTGTAATTTACCTACAAATACTTATGAATTAGAACTACATCTTTAAATTAGAAGATGCAATCACTTTCATTTTAGCTTTTGATTACCTAACCTGTAAAAATGCTATATGTTTGTATTTGAAGAACTTTGTTATAAACAACATCTTATTTAACTGTCCAAAAAGAATAAATATTCTTCACTACTGTACTCTGTACTACTAAATCTAGTTGTTCTATATTTAAAAAGTAAGGTTTTGATATAATTATGCTTGTGATTCAGTGACTAAATGAGACAGGTCTTAAGCTGAAGAAACTAAAAATATCATTGGAGGTGACACATATATTCTTATTATTTTAAATGCAAACGCGTTGTTGATTACTAAATCAGGAATAATTTCGTACGATGTTCTTATAAAAAGTGCACACTTGGCAATTATAAAGAATTAATGAAACTTCTTTTCTTTGCACAAAATCTGAATAATGCTATATATTTCAACTAGTTATAGGTGCATAATTTTTTAATCATATAAAAAAAGTTGCAAAGAATTGTTTCTTTCCTTTGCATAAAATCCAAATTATTCTGCATTTTTCAGATTGTAATAGGTGCATACTTTTTTTTAATCATATAAAAAAAAGTTGCTTAAAATCTAGATTATGTTACATATTTCATATCGTTAAAATTGTATACTTTTTTAATCATGTAAAGAAGAGTTGCATTCATGAACTTAACTATGAACTATTTTCGATTTTCAAAGCATTTCCTTCCACAATATCTGTCAGGGCTGTTATAATCTTAGTCTAAAATTTACTTTAAGAAGTATAATTTTAATATGAAAATATATGTGTGTGAAAGTATTTTTTTATTCTTTCATAACATATATTAAGCACATCATAATTAGATATTTTTGTTATGCTTTGCATGATATGCTTTGTTATGCTTAACTTTCTGTGGATACCATTTCAGAATGGTATCCACAGAAAGTATAAATGGAGATAATAACAAAATTCTTAGTTTTGAAATTTTTTGTATGCCTTTCAGTAATTGCTAGACCTTTCTTATCTTCTCAGATGTTGATTTAATATATATATATATATATATATATATATAAATTATATATATATATAATAATTAAAAATTATAAAAATATATATCATTTATATATATATATAAATTCTTTTCTAAATAAATTTAGTTCTTACTAAAATATTTTTTATTTTCTTAAAAATCTCTCTGGTTTGGGCACTTTTAGAAGCTTATATATTTTCATTAATTCTGCTATTTCTAAAAGAATTCATTGTTATTTCTAAAAGAATTCTGTTATTTCTATAAAATAAGGTTTTTAAAAGGATTTACATTATTAATGAATTTATTATTTAATTTTTACTTAAATGAAAAATAATATATCTTCAATTATTAGATCCCATGAATAAGAATAAGAGCAGACTATAAAAATAAAGAATAAACTGCTGCAGTGACAAAGATTTCGTGAGATAACCGAAGATTTTATCTTTAAGTCTTCTCGTCTTCCAATATCTATAAGCATTAGTATCTCTAAGGAGAATTCTATAAGTCCGCAGGGGACTTTTGATACCACATAGCTAACTGCCTTACAACCGAAGATTATTTTAAGACCCTGAACATTCACTGCATCGAAGCAAAACAGTGATCTCCTATTCAATAATGACTCAGATAAAACACAGGACCTTTGACTTCAAGGAGTAGTTCTACCTCTAAGCCACAGGAGTTTTATGGAGACGATGTATATCTATAAATTTATTTGATTCAGTTTTGTCACTCACAGAGAGAATATGCTTCTAAAAATAACGATATGATACAGCACAAGGCAATCATGCTTTGTAAACAAAAAAAGTGTTTAACGACTTTTCAGCTGCCAAAAACTGTGAACTGCCCTGGACTGATTTATCAAATGCGTTTAATAAGCAATATTTTTCATAATTGGTTTTCCATTTTACCAGGGAATGTATACTGATAAGTCGACTTCATTAATAATCTAATAAAAATGTGGGAAACGTTTTCATATTTTGTGCTAGGTATCATGACATCCTTTTCGCAAGAGAGCCTGATCAATCTTTACAATATAATTTGGTGTTGGGAATAAATTATATTATTAATTAATCTCAAATGTCGACATCGTCACTCGAATGTTGTTCAAACTTGCGAGGGGATTGCTATATTTAGCGACTTTTCATTTAGTTGAAATAAGCACCAGGAAACAGCAAAATAAAAAAATAATGTAAATGGCAATGATTACGGATTCACTTTAAAATAATAAATTTTTGCCGAGGCCTGAAGAAAATTTACCATTTTTGATATTGAGAAATCTCATTTGATAATGCAGATATAATAGAGATGAAATGGAATGACAAAAATGAAATTTTTAAAAATTAACTGCCATAGTACGATGCATATCGTGTCTACTTCACCGTCAACGGATGTGAAGTAGAGGTGATCCGCCTCTATTCCACTGATGTTTTCCTAACGATGCATACAAAGAAAATAATTTCGAAAAAACATTATATCCAACGTCCTTATATCTTGAACTTTGTGGTCCATCCTTGTTGATACATTCATTTTTCGGATATTTAGCCTTAATTATGACATACGCGGTACACTTTTATACATTTGTTGAGATAGCCTTTCTTGATATGAAAGGAATTTAAATTCAAGTTTGCCTTGGAGCTATAAATTCCTTTAAATTTCTGAGTTTAAATAATAATTGTATTATTCTATCCTAAAATTCAGAATTCTTTATCAGACCCATTGGAAAAAACCTGTCTAGATGTTAGTATTTGATAATAAAAAAAAAGTATTATATCAGTTATTCGATGAATAACTAATATATAATTATTTTTAATGTGCCTTTAAATAACAAAACAAATAATGTGCATTAATTAATTAATATACTCATTAATTAATATTCAACAGAGAAAGAATCAAAAATTATATTTATGAATAACTTTTATTTATAAATTTTAGACTTAATATCTATTAATATAAACTTTCACATCCTATGTTTAAAATGTTTATAATAATATTCAAGAAAAGCTTCCGATGCTTTTAATTGACTTACAAACAAAATTTATTTATCTAGTTTCAATTCAGTTTTCGCTAAAGTGCGCATAAACATGTTTTACTAAACTCTATAGAACTTATATTTTTTGTTTCATATCCTCATTATGGACTTAGACGATACTTCGTACTTATTTAGATATCCATCTTATAATTTAATGAAGATATTTCATTTTATTTTTAGAAATCTATCATTATACTGAAATAGAAAGTTTTAAAATAGCGTAAATTTTAATTAACTCTACTTGTAGAAGATTATTATCTATTAGCCTTTAATTAGACATTTAAATATTCCACGTGTTTTACTTTCAGATAGGGCTTATCATAAGAGGAATTTATATTTCTTTATGGCAGGGGAAAAACTTCATATTTCTCAAACACTCACCTCAATAGACGTGTGTAAAAATCGGAAAAATAATGTCTATCCTTCCGTGGTTCTTCAAAGGCTAGCATGTAACTCCGTACCTTTTCTCCAGACAGCGAGATACTATTACTGGGACTCAGTGTTTCTTGGATTCATAAATTAAATTAAAAAAAAAATAATATAGAGTAAGAATAAAGATATTGATAAATTCATAAAATAATCACTAGAAATGTAATCTTTAGCGAAGAAAAACAGCATTATTCAAACATCCTACTTGAGATACGATCTTGGCCTTACAACTGACGCTAATGACACTAGCATAAGAGTAATTTTCCACCACACACAGAATGGAATAAAACAACCTCAGTGGTGTTGTCGAGCCGGAACTTTGTTCCGGTACTTTCTTTTTGGACAGGAATGTGTTCCGGAACTAAAGATGATTTCTGATAACGAGAATTGGCTGACGTATTGAAAAACAAAATTAAGAATTGCTGATTTTTTTTTTCTAATTTTTGTCGAATTTTTATATGTATTATTATAAACCATTAGGGTTTTCATGTGTTGTTAAAAATATTTATACAATATTCTTTGAGTCTCTACTATGCTTATTTTATAATTTGTTAAATAATTTTTATTAAACGTTCCTATTATTGTAATAAACATATATAAATATATATATATATACACAAAATGGGTTTCGCAATGATTTTCGTTTCCTTTCCTTTTTATGCTATATACAGGGCCGATCCTGGCGACAGGCAAAAATTGGGGGAAATCTCCCCCCTTCCGTCGTCGTCAAATTTGGGATATAAGACCTAAAAAAAAAAAAAAAACCCATCGCCGCCAAGATTATTATGGAAAATCACCCCCCCCCCTGTCGTTAAATTTGGGACATGAGACCGCACAGCACGTTTACCTACTCAGGATCGGCCCTGTCTATATAATTATATATACGCGTTCCGGTAAAAAAAATTAGCACAACACCACTGAACAACCTTTTTGTTTTTTGTTTAGTCATAGTAACTCAGACTAAATATTGCACTTACGATAGAAAGCTCCTTTCAATCTAGTGTGTTATGTGGTGACTCATCACATCTTCTCTAAGAAACACTTGAATTCGCGAAGTGAAACTTAAAATCGTAAAATGAAATTAAAAAGTTGTCTATCAGATTTGTGTCAATAATATTAAATTCATAAAATGTACCCAACCTATTAACACGCTTTGTAGGCCTGAGTTATGCATTTATTTAGTGATATCTGAATCAAAAATACGGTACACGTACTTTTTAATCTCATTCTAAGAGCATGTGCTGTTTTAGAGCTTGTGTTGTTTGTAATAAACATTATTTATTGTAGCACCAGTATGCTTCCCTGTACCTTGCCCTGAACGGTATTTAATGTATTAAATGCCATCTGATAAGTCAAACACCACCATACACTTTAAACATATCTTTGAATAAATATTTTATACTATTTACTCTGTACATAAGGCAATTACTTACGTCTTCCTACATGATTTCAACAAAGCCTTACTAATACAAGATGAATAATTGCTAATTTCACTACAGATATCAAATACATTGCTAGAGAAGACAACATAGAAACAGACACAATCAACAACGGAAATCGTCATAGCTCATTAGTTATATTCTAGCTGACTTCCAGGAAGATTAAGGACTAAACATTAAAAAAAAAATAATCCAAACATTAAAATGGAATCAATTCCCGTTGCAGATAAAAGAATTTTCGTTATAAGTTAACAAAATGCAATCGTTCATACTTTCCTAAAAGTATTTTCCAGTATATCATCTTTTCACCAGTGCATAATCTTCCCAGTCCTGGAATAAATGCCATTACAGATTTAATAAGATATTTCATCTGGCTTGGGTTAAGCAATGATTGTAAAACTTAAATTAAAGCACGTTTAGTATGAATGTCGAAAGGCATTCATTTACTTCTTGTTGAATTCAAAGTTTCCCTGAAAATTTTCAGCGTCTTAACCTGGATGTTGTTGGACCGACATGTAAGAGGATTCTGGTATTTATTGCCTATAATTGACTGTTTTTCTCACTGGATCGAAACAATTCAGTTAGCAGCAAACTGCAGATTCAAAAGTTATTGCTTTGATGTCTATTGATTTTCTTTGCTCCTGAAAAGATACAAATTTCAATTCAAACCAGTTAAAAAAAACTTGAAATAAGAAATAAAAAACAGTAATAATCTTTATAATTATTAATGATTCAAACTCCCATCAGTTGTGCGACAGTGGCGCCACAACCAAATGAATCTCAGTTGATTCTGAGCTATGCTCGGGACAAGAAGCTTTATAAACATTAGATATGTTTTCGTTTCGTTTTTTTGATGTAGTGTGATGTTTATATTAAATTACTAAATGCGTGTTTATTGTAAATCTAGTTAATTAAAAGTGTTAAATAAAACAGCAAGACCTCTGAGTTATTTGAGAATGGTAAAATGATTCACAGGTATCTTGCAGTTCCTTGAAAATAGAAAGGTAAGTGATTCTTACCCTTCCGTTACTAAAGAAATATTTTTTATCAGTGTTTACATAAAAATTGACAATTAAACAGAAACAGAAACATGTTGGGGAACAAAGCATACAGCAGCGAAGCTGCTTTTACTTCTTCATCATGGTGTATAAAAAATCAGACAGTAAGGAAATGAAATAAGTAGGAGGAGTCTGTTAGCTAAGAGAAGAAGGGAAAGGGTTCGTCCGAAAGGCGAACGCATAATAAAAAATCGAAAATAAAAACAACAATACAGGGGCATAGGGGGAAAAAATCACCTCTTGCCTCTGAGAGAGAATCTTGAGTAAATGTAAAATAAGTGAAAATTATATAGATCCAGAAGATAAGAGAAATATATAAGATACAAAAAGGAAAAATATATTTACAGGGAATACATGTGGGTATAATAGGAAAAAATACTGGAATAAACGTACGTAAATAATAACTATATACAAAATTTACAAGTTGGAACGGAAATGACAGGACAGAACTGCGTCACTGAGGTAGTGTGCAGCCAGTGGTCTGGTTTTAGTGTCCTCTGTTAGATTGATACAGTGGAAAATGTCATTAAAATTTGCCTCTTTGCAATTTTCGGCGTCATTGAAGAATTTAATGTTTAGCTTAGCTATATGATGTGAGAGATAGTCTATTTTCAGGTCTCGGTGAATGGATTTATTTGTTAAATAATAGGGTGCCCCGAGAAGGCTGCGTAGCATCTTGTTTTGGAATATATTGAGGGTTTTGATAGTAGTTTTATCTGCGGTACACCAAGCTGGGGATGCGTATGTTATAATTGGGCGGATCATGGATGTGTAAATAAGTTTTTTCATTTTGATGTTAGTGTTGCTTCTATGGCCAATAATCGGTCTAAGATGATGAAGTGCTGCGCGTGCTTTTGTTATTTTCTTTTTAACATGAGGTTTCCATGATAGATTTTGATTTATGGTGAGGCCTAGGTATTCGGCGTTTTCAACGAATGGAATTTCTTCTCCGTACATTGTGAGGTCTTCGGTTCGGATAATTCTACTACGAGGTTTCTTAATAATGATAGCGTTTGACTTGCTGGTATTAATTTCAATCTTCCATTTATCGCACCAATCTTCGATGCTGTTTAGTTTTGACTGTAATTTGGTGATTGCCAGGTTAACGGATTTTGATTTCTGGATAATGCCTGTGTCATCCGCGTAAAATGCGGTAATGCTGTTGTAGTCGGAGCGATGCACAGGGAAATCAGTGGTGTAGAAGAGGTAGAGGATGGGCCCTAGGATGCTACCCTGGGGGACACCAGCTTCTATCGGTCTGAGAGATGAGAGAGCTTTATTGTTTCTAATGCAAAAGTTTCGTTGCGACAGGTAATTTTTGATGAGAATGATAAGATTTTTGTTGAAATTTAGATTTTGGAGTTTGAAAATCAGCCCGTCGTGCCATAACCTGTCAAATGCTTTG
>JAPDSC010009942.1:10238-39816 GCA_026290005.1 Latrodectus geometricus | reverse complement strand
TCATGTTTCGCAACAACTATCGACTATACATCATCTAGCAAAGTATTTTCATCTGCACAAATCTCTAACACTTCCAAACTTGAAGCATAGTAAAACGATATCCAATCTGATTAATTTAAAACCAAAACATTGAATTGAAACATTGATAATTCTGAAGCAAATTCTTCTATTAACAAATAAATACTAGGAAGCATTCAAATTTTCTTATCCTTATATATGAAAAGCTATATTACGGAAAATTATGCTTTTATAAAATGAATAGATGTCATTAAACACCTGTATATGTAAGAACTTCTTAAAATTGAAAATATTTTATTCAAAATAATGTTCATTGGTGCAATTAAGTGGATAAAACATTTTATACGTGGTTAAATCACTTCAAAACACTTTCAAAAACAAAACTCGAATTATATTTTTGTAATGAAATATCATCCGGTTGACATGAAAAATAAGGCAGTACTTAACTTGCGAACTTTACTTTAGAATAGCTTTTGCATTTTTTTTATACCTTCTTTTCCATGTAGAGTACATTGATCGCGTCATCTAGATGATAAGCAGCGTATAAAGTTTCAAAATGAGTGTAGAGCTCGCTCACGAGAGAAATAATATTATCGAACTTCCGTATCGTGTGTGTTATCTGCGCTCTGAGTTCAATTTTGTGACAAGGAGGACCCCCATGCCGAATCGTAGAGGCACTCGATGGGTGCGAAGTCGTGTGAATGGGGAGGGTGGCATGGGCAGTTAAGGGCGTTGACGGTGTTAAGTGAGCGATTGGAATGTTGTTGGAGGAAAGAAAAAAGTACATTTTCTAGTTAGTGGTGGAGTGCTGCGAAAGGAGTTATGAGTTCCTCATACTCAGGAAAATGGATGCAGTGGATGAATAGAGAATTTAAAAAGTATTCTCATTAAACTGTAATTTCAGTGTTTTAAAACACATATTAATTATATAAGCTAAATTTATTTTGCCCTTATTTATTTGAATTATTAACTATTTATTTTTTATTTTAATCATTCTACGTACATATATACATGCATATAACATGTATTTTAAAACTGGAAGAAATATTAAAATTTCAAATTTAAAATGATCTTGCCAATATTTTGACACTTGAAAAAGGTAATATCAATGAAATGCGATGAATCAAAATGATTTCAAAATATAAAATACAGTTTATTAATCAAATGATTTTCCATAGTTAGAAATTGCAGTTTAAATATAGTTTTATTATGAGAATTAAGTATTATATTTTCTTAATTTAAATCAAATTTGTCTATATTAGTATTTTTTTCCTTCGAAATGCTTTGTATCACCTGAATTTTGAATCATAATCCTGTGTTCTAAAGTTAAACATTTTTGAAATTAATATTTTAGAAATTTGAAATAGCTTGATTAATTACAATGATAAAAGTACTATTACGAAATTAATCTAATAATAATCTTTAAAATCCAAAATTTTCACTCTGTACTCCTAAAAATACTTATTAAATTTTCCATTAAACAAGAGAAATATTTGAAAAAAGGCTAATATTGGATTAATTTAGTTTCAAAACATATAAGGAATATTTTTTGCAAAATATTATAATAAATTTGGAAAATTTTCATGAGAATCATGTGGCTTAGAGAAATATACTTATTTAAGGCTGGATTTAAGGTAGTTAATTAAATACAATATATACTCAAATTCTACATAATAATTTTTTAAAGTGTGATTAATATTTATATTATTTATATAATATAGTATAAATTGAAAGTGAATTATTTTTTATAGTACATTTAAAACCTATTTCAATGTTTAAAAAGTGTCATTAAAAATCCAATATTTATTTTATTAATGAAATAAGATTAGAATAAAATAAAATTCTTATTCAGCTATAACTTTAGTTTAATTATATGGTTTTTGGTAATAGGGAGGTTTATTAAATGAAATTAAATATTCTGTAGTTTTATCAAAGAAAAAAACATTTATGCCCCAAAAGTTTTACTGACTCAAAAACTGAAGGACATTCTTCTGTATTTCTCATGTTTTACTCATTTTAAATTGAAAGTGCTCATATAATTTATCTTCTATTGCAAAAATTCGTCTTCGAGTTATCGCAAATTAATTAAGAAAGTTATTGAATCATATATTTAATTTGTGTATGAAAAATTTTATTCAATGAGTAACACTAAAAATTGCATACTAAAACTTTCATTTCTACTCTTAGCTCTTTATGAACGCATTTATTTCTTTGACTTGAAGCATCAAATAAATATTTCATTAATCATATTTATCTTGTTAATGTGTTAACTTCATATTTCGCATATAGTTATATTTCACCAATACCAGAAATGATTTAAATCAAAATTTTACATAGATACTGTTAATTGAAAGAAGTCTGTCACAGGAAATCCTATGTGGAAATTAAAATTAGAATGTTTATCTTTAATCTCTGGATGGAAAATGGAAAGAAACTGCTTTAATTTCGAAAAGTAGTTTTAGAAATATATATATATATATATATATATATATATAAATCCACAAAAGTTGAATCTAAGTCTTCAAACACACACGGAAGGATTTAAAAATACCTGTCTGTTACGCAATTTAAAATGACCTCATTGAAAAAAAAATGTTAATTTTGCTTGTCGGGCTTTATTCTTTGAAGAGTGCATAATCATTATTTTTTCGTCTAAATAATTGATATTTTAAAGCAATTTTCAAATAATTAGTAGTTAAAATATTGTGACTAATAAAATGCAATGGATACTATATTATATTTACATTATATGAATATTTTAAAATCTTCAATTAAATGAAATTAAATATAATTCCACTTTACTAAACTGATTACATACGTGTTTTAATCAGGTGATATTTAAATTAAATTTATATAAGTGAATTCATTTTACTAATTTTCTTTTTTCTTGCATTCATAGTTTTTTAAAGTAAATATAAGCATTCAAGAATTGTTAAAATGGTTACGTCCAATCCAAGTTACTAATTAGTTAGTTATTTTATTAAAAATAAAGAAAATCTTCTAACCGCATTCCTAATACTTCAGCTTATGGGTGGTAGGGAGGGTGTGTAAAGTGATGGACAATGACCACCTGGCACATCACAGAGAGATCTCCACACCCATCCTTCTTTTCTATATTCCAATATTCTGCTTCTTGAAGAGAAATCAAATAGAGCAACAAAATTGTTACACGTGCCTGCCACCCACGAGGTAGTTGGTAAGTTTTATTTGATTTTCCTTCTGTTTTATTTTCTTTTCAATTTTATGTGCCTCCTTATATTAAAAAGATAAAAGTAAGCTAAAGAGAGAGAGGAAGAAATGTTAGGTCGTTGGGATAAAAGTAGGAAGAGGTTGGTTGTCGAAGTGAGGTAGGGCACAGCCATCTTGGCGTCGGCGGGGCAGTCAGTGTCGCATCTGTTGACTCATGCTTACGTGTGAGGAAACACTTAAAGCATACAAAAGTCGTCATCCTTTCGTTGCTTTAATATTATTTAAAATAGTGCGTTAGTATTTGATTCAAACTCCTAAAAAACTTTAAAATATTATTTTCTTCTTTTAAAGCATCATTCTATTGGAAATCCCTTATTTTAAGAAAAAATTTCTTTATTTTTCTACCACATAATTTCTGTTAATTTTAGTATAAGATTTAATTTTGTTAGACATTTTTTCTACAAAGTTATTCTAAAATTTACTAGATTTACAAATTTATTAGTTTAGAATTTAAGCTTAAAAACTAAACATTTCAATTCAGAACTGTTTGCAAAGTTTTAATATTTAATTTTCATTTTTAAGAAAAATTGTTACACGTGGAAAAATTATATTTTGTTTGTTTCATTACTTAATCCAATTTTACTATATTTTCGAAAACTGCTGGTTAAAATTCTCTGACACAATTTGTAAATATTTTAGCTATCAAAAAATTTCATGAATCACATTTTTCTTTTTTACTTTTGAACAATAAATATAATTTTTGGTTATATAAAAATATGTTTTATTTATATATTGCATTTTTACTTCATTTAATTAAAACTTTTAAGAAACTGTAAAGAAAGAAAAGAAACTGTTTTGTGTATAATTGACATGAATTATATTTCATCATTAAAATTTGCAAAATGTTTACGAATGAAAATATAAAAAATTACGTAAATAAATAATTTATCACGATTGCTTGTATTAAACATATGATTCGCCTTCTTTTCAAACTTATAACGTATAGGGTAATTTTTTTTATATTTATTACGTCATTTCGCAAGATTTCATTAGCGGTCAAAATGTTTTTCAATAAGTTTTATTGGAATTCAATTTCCATTTCAAACGTAAAATTATCATTCTCTGTTTTTCAAAAAAAGATAGTTATAACACAAATCCCTTAGCTTTTATTTTAAAAGAAAGATTTAATAAAACTGGGATAAAACATGAATGATTGGCTTTATATTAAAATTTGGATATTAAGGTATGCATTTCCTTTAAACAAATAACAAGAGTTTGGTAATGTAAGCTTATAAATAAAAGCATGCGAATATTGTACTCGGAATTAAAACACGGGGGGATGGTCTTAATATACTAATACTTTTAGCACTGCATTTTTTTTCTAAAAAAATATTTTTAAAGAAAATGTAAAAGCAAATCCAATCATTATTTTGTTATTTAGTGGCTCTTAAGCTTTTCCAATGAGTTATTTTAAAATGATTGTTGACTTCCTTCTTGCAATGAGTTTCGTAAATATACTTTGAAAAATGAAAAAAATGTTGGTCGTGATATGAATTTATTCGATTGATTGTTAAAGATTTCTGCGAATATTTGTCTTAAATCTTAAGATTTATTTTGATAAAATTTGACTTATTATTAGTCATCAGTCATGAATTTGTATAAAAATTTTGCCGAGTATATTAAATAAGAAAGTTCCATTACCACTAGTCTAATTGTCAACACAATGTTGTTGTTTAATATACACCCAATATTTTAATTCCATAGTTAACAATACTTAAAAATTATACCGTTTATTAACAGAATTTTGAAATGGGTGTATATTTATTTGAATATTGTCATGTGAATGGCATTGTGAAGGAAACAAAAAAAATACTACAAATAAGAGTTCCCTTGCTAAGTAATTTGTTTCCAAAGGAATATTTTTTGATAAGGAAGACATTTAATAAATCCCTTCTATGATCAGATATTGAGGATTTGATGATTGGAATGTATATTGATGATTTCATAGAGGGAAAACATATTTTACTAAATATTTTAAACAAATATGAGAATCATACGCAGTAATACAATGAACGATAAATTATAAATATCAAATGGCTCAAAACACTTTAATTTACTGTAGAGTAAATTTAAACTGGTTTTAATTAAAACTGCAATTATTTCAAAATTTCATAAATATTTATAAAAGGAATAAAACAATGCACAGACTCTATATCCCATGAACAACAATAATAATAATTTGAATCATAAACAAAAAGAACGTGCTAAAGATAATGATCGTAACTCTTAATAAAACTATCACTTATTTACGAATATTTTAATACATAGATATCTAATACCTTTTGAATCGATAATTAGAATAAAATGCTCTTATTTCCAAAATACTCAGAGAAAAGAAAACTATGTCGATAAAGTTTTTAATAACTACATTTTATTTGTAGTAGTTTTGGCAATTGAATATTTTAAAAATGCTTATACTAAATTAAAATTCATATAGTTCTAAAGTAGAATATTTTGTAATTTTATATTATTTTACTACTTGAATTCATTATAATTATAAAAATTTGTAAGCAATTATAAAGTATGCTTGAGGCAATAATATTTCTTAAAGTATGACTTTCTTTTCCTTAATTATTTTCAACAACAAAATTTTCACACTTATTTGTAGTTTATTTTTTAAGTTATTTGTATTTAACCTTTATAAAGTCCATAAAAGTACAGTGAAACGCTTACATATATGAAGCTAAAACGTCATTTATTTAATCTAAATATTATTTTTTAAAGTTTCATTAAACATAAAAGATAATTATGTAAAGCACCTTTGTCCCTTGCGTCAAAATGCAACCCATTCTATTATTGAATATTATTTTTGATAAAAATTATTTTTTAGTTAAATATAGAGAGAAGGATGTTTTAAATTTACTCCAGTTGGGTTTCTTTTGTAACATTTCCTAGTATAAACTTAAAAACACATGTTTTTGAATTGTTACATTAAGCATTCATTTTTATTTAAAGAAATTCTGTATTTTGTAGAAAAATATCTTTTATGGAAAATAAGGGTAACTAATGCTTTCAGACTGTTTGAAAAGTAATAAGTAACTGCATTAATTGCATGTTATTAATTGCATATTTTTTGAAAGAGAATTTCAATAATGATGAAATAATATCATTTCTTCATAACGTAACATTATATTCGTATTGAATATGCATTATTATGAATTTATTGTATTTTATTTATCTTAGTTTCTTAGAATTGATTTGTATTTGTTTATTTTGTTTTCTTGAATTACTGTTATAATAATAAAATATCAAGGATAAAAATAGACAAAAATGAAATGAAAATGAAATATTTTCACTATAAATGCAGAAAGCACACAATTTTATATTAAATTTAAAACATAATTTAAATCAAATTAAAAGTTGGAGGGATTATCTTGAATCATGAAAAAATAATTTTCATTTCTTATTCATGAGATCAAAAACTAATAAAAGTTTTTTAGTTCTTATGAATTATGTTAGATTTATAGTTTTAAGACTCGCCTGTGAAATAAACACATATTTCGTAGTGAAGTTTTAGAAGTCATAACAGGTTTCGATCTTATATTATGAAGCTTAATTTCTTCACAACCAAAAGGGCTTACGTAAAATGCAATAAATTTTAGTTTTCATTTTTCACTTGTGAACTTATAGAATTAACTTAATTTATAGGTAAATAAATAATATTTTATTGCTTTATATATTGGCCGCATTAATATTTACATCATTTGAGTTAAGAGTCTAGGAAATAGAACACTTCTAATACCGCTGACATTTTAAAACCATACATTTGTTTTACATACTTATCAAATAAAAATAAATTGAAATACTTTACACTAGTTCAACATATACACAAAAATTATATTAGTTATCTTCATCAGAAATTATAGGTCTTTAAATTTGAGGAAGAAGGTAAAATTTCAATGTTTAAATTAGACATATTAAGAGTTATGATAATAAACTACTTTATAAATATCTGGCATAAACTATGAAAGCAACAGGAAAGCAACAGGAACTTCTAGTTATGCAATAAGGATTAATAATTTAATTATACTCAATAAGCATTTAGTAAATGGTTGTGTAATTATTTGACAAATATTTTTAATCATGAACAAGTAAATTAAAATAAAGATGCTATACTTTCATCGAATAAACTGAGCAGCAGGGTAATATCTTCTTACATGTTTCCAAGGCATTATATGCTGAAAGATCTTGGTTATTAATTACTTAAGAATGTCTCGTTTTCCATTAATTCAAAGTAATGTTCAGCATTTGAAATCATTAGCGGGATCCAGAAGTATATTTCATAATGAAAATTACAAACAGAACTCATTTATCATGTCTTAATTGGGAGATTAATTACCATCTTCTATTACTGATTTAATAAGGCGACTGTGCAACAGGAATACAAAGATCATGCTGTTTGATTACTTTTATCTCTTACTTTGAGATTTGTAATTATTGATATCTATTCATTTAATAAGTTTAAATTCCCCCAGTTGAATTTTAATTAAGAGTTTCCATTAATGTTATTTGTTTACCTTCGGATTATTATAAGCTTGAACTAGTGAATTTAATCGATCAAGATACATTGATATTTATTGCAAAATCTGTGTTTATAATCTCTTAAAGGAAAAGAACAAAAATAAGTAGCTTTTCTAGAAGTATAAATTATTCTATAATTTATGCATTCTCAAGTTTTGTAAAAATAATTTTATCAAAAAATATATAATTTCTTAAAACACATTTGTGACCTTTTATTTCAAAAGTCTTAATTTATTTTAATTATAAAAAGTTGACACACTTATATAAAATATTGTTTCAAAATTTACATTAAATACAAAGATGTATCCTTTCTCAGAATATTAAATATGTTATATAATATTGTTTGTATTACTCTATTATGTGAACCAGTAATAAATATGCCATTGAATATTATTAATAATGTTTTGTTAGTCGTTGTTCAAATTTATTATTTATTGTCCTGAGAATTTATTGCAAGTTTTAATTTAAAATAAATTTAAGCATAATTGAGTTTAATGTTTTTTGATAAAAACAACATTCTTAAAATTTCTTTATTAATTCCCAAATAATTTTATAATCTAATAACATATGATAAATAAATACAGTTGAGTGTTTTATGCTATTTAGAATATTGAAAATAAATAGTTATACAATTGTATATATAATTTAGAAACATTTTAGTACAAATCTTTAAAAATACTTTTCATTAGTGCAAAATTATTAGAATAATTTTTAAATTATATTATATTGAAATTACGTTATGGGTATGTGGTTTTGTTATATCTGTTTTAATTTAATATTGTAATTTATATTATAATATAAATTTGTCATAACTTGAAAGATATTTTAGAAAATACAGAAATAGATTTTTAAATCTAATGGTAAAGATATTTAATGAGAATAAATGTTTTGAAATAAACCTTTTGAATAATATTCTATTGTAAAAAACTCGATTGTATTTTATTTATAGAATGTTTTTAAATTAATATGATAAATCAAGTACTTTTTCATACATTGATTGTATTCAGGGATTCGTTGATTGTAAACAAATTGTTCCTCATTATGACAGTTGCTTTAAAAATATGTTTTGGAAATATTTAATTTAGACGTTTATGAACATTTTATTTCATAAACTTCTAATTTATCACCATTCTTATTTATCTTACTTAACACCATTTTATTATAATTTTAAACAAATGCTCTATGCTAAGAAATCATATTAATTACAACATTTTGTTAATTTCATTTTATTATTAGTTAAACACCTAATAACTCATAAAACATTAAAATGTGCCCCTTTTTAAAAATTAGAAAATATTTTTCTGTGTAATTATCTTTCAAGCCTTTATTGTTATTATTGGAAGGGAAAGATTACTGTGGTTATAAATCACCACACACCTGGACATCGCATTCTTGCTCGCAAGGTAAGAGAAGTAACAGGAGCCAAAAGTTCGATCAGGATGTCAGGGGCAACACCATTCAAAAACTATCAATCTTCTCATTTGAGGAACAAAATAACAAGAAGAAAAGTAACCAATCACAATTTCCCCTATCAGGTCACATCAAGAAGTCACCTCTGCTTTTGGTAGCCAAAACTTATCCACACCAATGTCATTTCTTTTTCCATGGTGATAAATTGGTAGAAAACCCAGTTACGAAAAAATACGAGAGGGACACGTCAACTCATGGACTGATGCCTTGTGGTACCTTGAAGTATAAAATCGGTCACACCCAGTACTTAATTTCGATCGCCAGATCGTTCTTCCGTCGCCTTGGAGGATCCGCCAAAAGGTCCAGAACTGATTGACGCCGTTTTCTTGACTTGGTGGAACTGGTTGCCTGCTTTCTACTTGGGCCTTATCTCTTTTTATTTTTATTTTATATCCTTCTGCGTACCAACAATCCTATGCAATGAGAATCTGCGTATAATTATTGCTCAAGCTTTGATGTCTCTTTAAGGGTAATTAGGGATTAGTTTTTTTACGATTGGGCGAGTCATTGCGATGATTGGGTGCATTTTAAAAAATATCAATCGAATTGGAATTTCGCGTGCAGCCAAGATTTAAGGAGAGGTGAGAAAATGAGTAAAATTAAAACCATACTTTTTTTCAAAGTCTTAAATATGTTTGAGCTTGAATATCATTAAATGTTCACTTAAGACAACTATTAAGTGGTTATCGATTTTTTTACTATCCTTGAATGGATTAATACTATTTACTATAAAACAATTATTCACTGTATTCACAAATTTTCATTCTTATTAACATAATTCACAACAAATAAAAAAAAATTAACTGCATTCAAAAATGTTTAATTAAGAAATTTTATTAAAAATATTGAAAATTATAAAAAAAGCAATATAATATATATTTACATATCCATGATCATTTTATATAAATTCATTTTTCTTTTTCATAAAATTTATGTTTTATTCCCCTACATATTCTATTGTAGTTTTGCTTTAGTGTTTAAACTTACAATAATAATTATTCATTACTTAGCGGAAATTTAAACAATTGTTCTCCTTTATGAACAACGATGAAATTTGGATAATTATTAAAATGTTTTCTATCATCAGCTGGTTATTTTAAAATTAAACAAATAAAATTTTTTAATATAAGCTCTAAACTATCTCTCTCTCTCTTATTGCATTTTTATAGACTAATTTCTGTTTCACAAATCAAGAAGAAATGCAAGAATAAATATATTTGTTTATTGATAAAACCATCTGTTTTAATAATTGTTTCTTCTTTCATATAAGAAACTCTTGAAAAGAAACCACCTAAGTAAATGACCTTGCCACAATTCATTTAATGTAATTTTGATTTGTAGAACGATAACGCCGTTCACTTTATGTACACGCCTATGTAATTCCTATTATTATCCCTTCATTTACTTATACAGAATGTAAATTAATTATTGAGTTTGTATTCTTATTTTGGGAATTATCTATTCAAAACTAAAAATATAAACAAGTACAAACATCATTTACTGATTTTGAAATTACATATCAGACTGATTTTAAGTACTTTAATTAATTTTGTTTTGCAAAAAAAAATATAAAAATTAATTTAGATGCTTTAGCAAAATCCTAGTTTAAGTATGAGGATTTTTAGTTCTTGATCTTTCGTTCCTCACCTACAATAAGGAATTCTCAGGAGAGAAATATTTCAAGTGTAATAGAAATTAAATACTAAATTAAATTATATATATTATTTAACTTTGTATATGCTTGTAATTTAATGCTTAGCTTAATAATTTAAGATTTTATTTATTTTCTGACAAAATCTTTCGAACTGTTTTTAGAATATTTTAGTCTGGTATTTTAAAAATGTGTTTTTTTCAATGTTAGACATAATTAATTTGGTCGCGTTTAATTAGAATTATTGTTTTTATGTTTATAATTTACAAGTAGTAATATAAATGAACTATTTACCATCATATTTTGCTAGTTCTTATTGAAAAAATATAAATTAATAATTTATTTGATTTATAAGTCTGTAATCAAGCTTGTCCAGAAGAAAAATCAATGTTTTGGTGTCAAAATTTTAAATATATGGGAAATATTATTTTCTATTAAATACTGTAAAAATATATAGATCATATCAAATTATTAATAAATTCACGTTTTTATTAATTTCAAATATCATATTGAATAGTGAAAGTTATATATTTTTTATAAGTTTTCTTAATTATTTACATAATTGTTGTTGTCGTGTGCCAGCCAGGCTGGCAATATAGGGTGCGCTGCTCCACTTTTCCAACTGAACCATATTTGGTGTGGAGTCCGACTTCCTCAGTACACACATGCCACAGATACCCATTTATAAGGCAGGCAACCATTCACACACAAAGAAAGGACAACGACAAGAAAGAGAGAGAGCGAGAGAGATTGCATCCATGCCCGAGCCAGGATTCGAATGCAGGTCCCACCCATCTGTAGTCAGGTACGCTAACCACTAGACAGGTTGGGCGGCATTTATATAATTTCGATGTACACACATATATATATATATGCACAGTTTGGTTCTTAGAAATATATTTATTGTGTTAAAAAAGAAAAAAGAATTTGTATTGGCATAATCAAAAGCAAACTGCTAATGCTTTTTAGAAAAATATGCTATAATAAAAAATGAACTATAAAAATTTCAGTTGAAATCCATTTAATTCTATTGAAAAACAATAAAAATGCTATTCAAAACTTCAGTTTGAATTACGTAATTCTTTTAAAAAGCTTCTATACAGAATAATCTTAAAAAAAGTCTCTATAAATTATTTTTGAACAGTTACAAAAAGCTAATTAAATCTTCCGAAAGGAAACTCTTAATTAATTTTCTAGGTAGAAATTGAAATTAATCTGAGCATCTAAGTGGCAAATAATACCATGAAAAAAGTTAATTATAGATTTTTTTTGACAAGATACTACAAAAATAACTAGAAAAAGTATTTAAAAGAAGAAAAATAAATGTTCTTCACTAGTTGATAATTATTAAATGAAGTCTTTTAAATTAAGCATTTTTAGACTATTTGATTTCATTAATTAAAATAACAAACGACGGCTTACATCAATAAACAGTAAAAAAAAAATCATTTATTTATGTTATGAAAACGTTACAAATTAATATATTAAAGACATTAAAATTAAATTAAATTTCAAATATAAACTTACATCTTTTATTTATGAATCTATAATTATTTGTGTTTTGATAATATAAATAAATAATTTAGACAAAATACAAAGAAATTTTTAAAATGAACACATTGTATACATGAAATATCTTTGTATCTATTCATATGTCGCTAATAATTGATTATCTTTATTTTGAATGTGTATCTAACATCATAGTTTGTATTTGACTATTCCCTTCATTATTTTACCAGTAAAAGGATATTTTTAGTCAATTAGTAAAAACAATAGGCTTCATCCACAAGCAATAGGGAAATAAATAAAGAATATTTTTGGTCAATTAGTAAAAGCAGTAGGATAGTATTTTGAAATTTTCTGCACTTATGAATAATGTAAACTGTTGGAACACACTTTAGGAAGAAAAGTTAGTGAATTAAAAAAATAAGATATATCCATATCAATTTAATAAGAGTGACTGTTAACTTTGCTTTATTAGATTTTAAAACATTTTAAAATTGTTCGCATAGTTTTGTAAGACAAATATGTCATCTATTTCAAAAATATAATTTTTAATGATATTGTGATAATTTACATTGCAATAGTAGTAGGTATTTGGAATTTTCCTTTCCGTAAACAAATGTTTTTGCTTAAGAAAAAGTGAATTCAAATTCGGAATTTGTCTTGAAAAATCAGAAGTTTAGTACTTCATTTTGTAAGTTATAAATGATCTTTATGAAACACCAATATTTTTTTTTATTGGGGTCAAAACAAATTCTTTTTATAATTTTACAATATAATTTTAATTTCATAAATAATAATGAAAACGTTTTTCATGAAATACTTTGAATTAAGTATTGTCATAATAAAAATTACTACTTCATATTACATAACATATGTAGATGAATTTTAATAGTTTTTAGCAAAAATTCCTATGAAATATTAAGAAAAGCTCAACTCCGAAACGTTTTTGATATTAAATGTTAAATATTAAGTAATATTTCTTTGTTTTTGTATTTACAAGTATGCAAATCAATATAATTTTTAAATGATCAGTTGATGATGTTTATCTGAATTTATTTCTAATAATATTGTAAATATTTATTGGTACATATAAATTTATGTTTTTCATCAAACAAAAATTTAATTCAATAACAAAACTTATTTAATACTTGGATTTGTGTATTGTTCTTGTAAAAAAGTCATACGAATAATACCGAATAAATTTTGGCCCCTTATAATTGTAAGAAATATATCATATGTACTGTTAAATATTGAAAAATTATTGGTAAAAACATACATTCATGATTAAGTAATTTATAACATATTGTTATAAATTTTATTGCATAAAATTAAGAATATTTATGTAATAGATTGTTAAAAAGTAATATTTATAATAGATATTTAATATATATGTAATAGAACATGCATGGATACTTAAATGTAGCCCAATTGAAGGGTCTGTAAAAAAATTTGAAGATTTAAACTATAATAAATGCAGTCACACATTCATTTCCTTTAAAAAAAGATAAAAATATGAAAGCAAACTTCTAATACCCAAATTTTCTTAAGAATTTTTTTTTTTTTTTTATCAGAAATGGATAATAACATTTCCTGTAAAAAATACATTTTTTACAGGAAATGTTATTATCTATTTCTGATTTTGGGCAAATGATTACGTAAATGGAGATATTATTTTTCTCTAGTCTATTTGAGACGGAAAAAAAAAACGAAAATAATTTAAAATCACAAAATTTTCAGAAAAATTGAGGAAATTATTATAAAAACTATCAAAATCAGATCATATTAATTACAATATATTGCAAAACTTTCATTTTACATGTCCTCTATTTTGATCCAAGAATTCAAATTTCATCTCAAGTACTAACATTTCAAGTTTTTGGAACACAGCAATTTTATCCCAATTCCTAAAAGCATAAATTAAATGACATTTTATGGACAATTTAAGACTTATAAGTCTTTTCTTTTCAATTGATAAATTCCTTCGTAAACGGATTAAGATGTTTGAGAAGTTTAAAATTGCAATTATCACAGAATAATCTGAAGCGGAAAGATTAATAGGCTCTAAAGTCTACTAGAATCAGTATAATATAGCCACCACCAAGAACCACTAGGACAAAAATTCATTTAGCAACAACTGTTCTTATACTATAAATAGAATTTTTCGATTACAAATTGTGATTAATCTCAATTAAACATTTGAAGGATTCTGTGGTGTAAAAAAGAGAGAGAGAGAGAATTTATGCACCAGATAACACAACTCTTGATTCAACTCTTACTTGATGTTAAGAAGAAAGTGAAAAAAAAGTGAGAAAATGTTGACAAAAGGGTCTTTGTGAAATATGTTTTTTAATAATTTGATAAACAGTGATGTATTTCTCAGATTTATATTGTTTGTATGCAGTATAAAATTTGAAATTTCAAATGATTTGTAGATTGATTATAAATTAAAACATAACCTTACGTGATAATTATCTGTCCTCTCAAGATATTCTAGCGTTCCTCATATTTCATTATTCAAAACAGTATAAAACTCAATTTCATCTAAGGAAATCTCAGGTGATAGTGATTCACTAAGCATAAAAAAATACAATGACTTCATTCACAATGGGTAGAAATTGATTATTCATTTTTGAGTTTTGGAACAACAAAATGTCAAAACCATAATTAAATATCTATAAATTTAAACACATCGGTCTTACTAAAGTTTTTTCGTAAAAAATAGTATGAGATTTTTATGAATCAAGCTATTTAAAATTTTAATATCATTAAAATTATACGATTACTTATTTATTATTGATTAATTCATTATAATTTTATTTTAAAATAATTTATATTAATTTACATAAACAGGTCTTACAGAAGAAGAAATAATTACAAAGAGTTTTACTGATTGAAAACTAGGAAAATTAGCAACGTATGAAATGAAATTACAGATAATTATAAAATATATTTATTAATTCATTTCCAATTAAATAGCTGCTTTATTAAGTATCCTGATGCAGATAGTTTGGAAAGTAACTTTTGTTATGCAAATGAAGAAATATTATTTATTAAATGATATATAAAAATTTAACAAAACGAATAATTAAATTACCATCATTTTGTTTCAATTTCAAATTTCATAGAATACAAATATATAAATGAAAAAGGTTTTATTCATAATATTTAAATACAAAATAAGACTCAATTTTGTTTTAATTCGTTCAGTAATTTTACTTATATATCTTTTTTGAGTTTGAACTAATAATTTTGGTTTTAGTTTGACAAAACAAAATTAGTTGAGACATTCTAAGTTTGGAATGATTTATATAGGTACACAAACTTGTCAACATAACTGTATTTTCACTGCTAATCAATTTTCCTAATTGTCATTCCCAACAACAGAAAACCATGATTTCTGTGAGTATGTCTCATTTAGTTGAAAATTCATCTGACTAATTTTACGTCTTCATCCCTAAACACAAGCCCAGTTAGTTACAAGCCCAAAGACAGTCTTAATTTCTTACCAATATCTATCTATCTTTCTCAAACTCGAATAAATTACATTACATTCATTGAAATAGATTCACGAGAATTACGTTACTCTCACGTTGATTGACTATAATCACACAAAAATGTTTGCAAAAACAGATATTAATTTTAGTTAATGAGTGTCTCGTATAAAATATTTGTGTTTAATAACTATGGTACGAAAAATACAGTCACCAAATAATCCAGTTTCAAAAAATTGTAGTGTTGCTCTTTTTACAAATATTATACTGACTTCATAATTGCAAAGCTAGTAAAAAGCAAATTAAAATGTTTTTATTATGTATAAAAAGTATTGCATGAAGATAAAATGAATAAATTGGTAAGAAGTTTGTGATTTACAGTATTGCGAAATTAATAAAAACTGTTGTCTTTTCGGACAACTGAAACGGACCTTACCCAGAAAACATTTAATAGAATTGAGTTTGGATGACCGAAAAGAACAATTTTTTTCATACTGCTTCAATTCTATGACATAATTCATCATAACTGGAAATAGATAGAAAAACAATCTGTTAGCAAACCAGGACTTATTAGGTAGAAGTCTAAAAACTGTTCATCAAAACAACACACGAATAACTCCTGCATCATTTAAGCTAATAACAAGAAGTGCAACATGTGTATGATTTATCTTGATGAAAGATGGCCTCTAGATGGTTTGAAGGTAAGGTAAGATGTCAGAAATATATTAATAACTGTTGACCTAACTAGAGATTTGCGTAATATGTATCCAAAAGTTACCCATATGACATTATCTTATTTTCGACTGCACATAAGCGACGAAACTTTTTCTTGGTTTATTTAAGCACGTATGCAATCAGGAGAATGTTGCACTAAAAACCAGCAGTTTTCTGAAAATAAGACATTGCACCATTCCTGCATTTCAGTTGTGAACATATCAAAGTCACCATCTGTCCCAATGATTCTTTGTCAAGTGAAGCTGAAGTATTCATCCCCTTGATGATATTCCGTGCTAATCTAAACGACATCGCCCTGATCGAGTGGATAATGAAAAAAACAAGTGGGTTTTCAATTAATGGTCCATAATATAGTTATACGGTTTTGTCAAACCGATTTAATAAGTATCTATTCTCGAGTGTATTAGGACGGTGAGAACATGCATATCATTTTTATGTGTCCTACCAACCTATTGATTTCACATACGTATGAAATTGGTTGGATTTGATTATTGGTTGGATAACCATGAAATTCATTGGACATATGCATGTGGCAATATGACGAGCAATACTCCACTCGATCGATAGACAATGGTGTTTCCTCTTTGAATTTTGATATTTGCTGGTAAATATTACTTTTTCTTATTAGAGATATAATAAGATATTATGAGAACATATATCGAGTTTATAAAAATATTTATGCCAATTTTCTTTTATATATGATGAGATATCACTTGTCGATGTTGTAAATGAATGGACAACAGTGTTCAAAAGATTTCAAATAAATTAAATAAAAATTTTCATCAAAATATTTTTTCTTTTTCAGTATATAAAATGCTACTAACTAAATTAAGTATCTTAACTATATAAATCAACTAAATTAAATATTTTAATTTCTTTCATTTGATTAATTATAATGAAGCAAAATGAATTTAATTTAAATTAAATTAAGTGACATGTAAAAACCTTTAAAGAATTTTACTTTAAGTATTTTTTCTTGAAATTTCATACGGATTACAGTTTTAAATTCTTGAATTATTTCACTAGAAATTATAACTCGACTTTGGTGAGAAAGCTATCTTAGGGAGCTTCTTTGATTCGAAGGTTTATTTGATGTCATTGTTTTAACAAATGAATTTATAATAATTATACATTTTAGTGTATATAAATGTATTCACTTACAAAAATTAAAATTGAAAAACCTACATACCTTAAAATTCAAATATTTAAAAAAATGTAATGATAAACTTATTTTATATTAAAATTGTATAATGTGTAAAACGAAGAGACACAGAAAAAAAAAAGTGATTAAGTTTATTGATTATTTAGATTTGATCATACAATATTGAAAAGATTTCTGAAACTATGAACTAATCCTTTCAAACTCTTGTTTTAGCACTTTCTGTTAGTGTAAAACCAACAAAGCTTTTGAAATAATAAATTCTCTTATTACATTTAATAGCCTGTCATTTATCTATTATATCTGAAACAATTATTGGAGGTTGAATATTTTTAAAAGGGTAAATTTCTATTTTAATCTTCAGAAGCGCATGACACAAGACTTGTTGTGGAAGAGACTAAAATGATTTAAAGTAAGAGCATTGTACTTTTTATTAAGTAAGCAATCAAATAACGATTTGAAAGCTAACATGGGATTTGTTTATTCTGGACACGGCGCACCTGCGAGGTTTGTCCGCCATGTTTGATACCCATGATTCAAGACACCCGTGGGTGTGAGGTTGTCACCGATCTTTTGACGCCACGCCCCCTTCCTGTCTAGGGTTGCTAATATTTGTTTTCCTTTTTTTTATGAAATATCGCCAAATGTGATTGTTGACAAGTCATTAATTTTTCCAGTGGGATGAATATTTATAAGTGATTGTAAAAATAATATGAACGAAGAAAACTGTTTTTGTCTTCGTTTATAAAATTTTGCTTTGTTTTTAATGAAGAATATTGAGAACGTTTTGTGTCAAAAATTTAAAGATTATTGAGAAACTTCAAATGTGCATCGAAAATAAGAATTATTTAAACGAGTATAAAATGTTTTATGAGAAATGTATACAATTATTCTCTATATGTATTTGTTTGCAGACAAAACTTTTAAAATTCATATTAGTTGAGTTATAAAAATAATTTGAAACAAGATAACAAGATTTAAATGTCAAATTTCCATGAGAAAATATTGAATGGAGTGTATCGAACTATTTCATTGAAATATTTATTTTTTCTCCAATACCAAATTCCTGATTTAAAAAAGAAATCTAAAAAAATTATAGTTTCTATGAACGAATTAATCTGTTTTTACTAAAAAGATACTGAAAATAACTAAAATAAGGGTAAGTTATAATTGATTTTTATGTATAAATTAGATAAGAAAATCGAAAGAACTTAAATAAGAAGCTGTGAAATAAAAGTTATGAATGAGAATATACACAGCACGATTTGACAATAAAATACTTTAGTTGATATAACTCAAAAAACGAAATTTCCTTTTTTGTTAATCAGCTATATCAATTAGGTCTAAAGAAATTATTTAAGGTTAAGAATGAAGTTGTTAAATTAAAGTTCAGAAATGTGATTGACGATCAATAATTTGACAAATCTCAGAAAAACTGCTTAAGAGTTATTTTGGAAACGGGAATGCACATTATGATTTATTTAAAAAAATGAAGATTTTGTTGAAATCAATTTAAATATTTCATAAAGAACAAACTTAATTACAACAATTTAATTTGAATTGAAAAAAAAGTAACCAAAAAAACTGCTTAACAGGCATAACGAAAAATACAACAAATTCTTTAGAGTGCATCAGTTGAAGAATTAGAAAGCAATATTAACTTCAATAACAGCTATTGTAATGGCTAAATATTTTAAATTAATCTTCAAAAAGTTTTTTTTTAATTTAAATTCCAAATTAAATTTGGGTATTAATTCAATTAAATTCAAGCATTCATTGAGACATGCTGCAAAATAAATGATTTTTACTGAGAGAAACAGTAAGTTTGTTAATGTATTTATCATCAGTGATAGATCACAATGAGACTACCGATTTCCCTGAAAGATAATCCACAATCTCGGCAAGCCACTATGCCTCCTTTGTCTTCTCAGGTTCTTGATCAAAAACCACAAGAAAAACATAATTGCCGAACTTGAAATCGTCAAAATCTTCAAGCCTTAAATAGCACTTTCAAGTGGCACCAAAGGTATGTGTGATGTGCGTCTGCGCTGAAATTCTAATGATATGCATATTTCACCTCAGCTAATGCATGTTGTAAATTTAATATTATTAGTATGCTTCCTTCAGGGTGCTTTGTTTAAGAATGCCAGCAATGTAAATGGATTTTGAATTTATTTAATAGAGGATGTCTTAAGGTTTAAATAATACTATAGGCATGCCAATATACAAACTAATCAATCTGCCGTAAAATAATTAAAAATATACGTATATTCAATTTGTAAATATCCATTAATTAAACAATAATAATCATAATAACAAAATTTACAGTAATTATATGCTTTGATCCTTCAAAAAAAGCAAAAAATAGTGATTTACTCACAATAATATATGCTTTAAAAAATTAAATAAACACTAAAAATTCCTAATTGAGCCAAAAGTTTCATGATACGAAAAATTTTTACTTATCAAAAGTTAAGATAAAAATTCAAATGCGTTTTGAATTAAATATTTTATCATTAATACAAAATGTACTTTCGAAGTTGATTCTGGTCATGCTCACTGGTACCGTAACTTGTTGCTTGGGGATGCGGGATTAAAAATTCATCTTTAAAATATGGCACAAGGCCTTACTTTCATTTAATTCTGAAGTATAGTATTTTCATGTGTACAAGTATAAAATAAGTATGAAATTAAAAATAGAATCCCAAGTGTCTTAAGGCAAAAATATTTTAATAATTGACAAGTGACACATACAATTTGTAAGGAAAATAGGAAAATTGTTTTCTGGATCACAAGAAAAGTCGTGACCGCACATTGACGTGCCCATTAACAGTAGATTTCTTCGTCTTCATCAAATCCGGTGAAGAGAAAAATAGTATTTACTGTAAATATAAACGAAGACACAAATGAGGAAACTTTCTTTTTTATTTTAGCTTTTTATAAGAACATTTTATAGGATACAGATTACACAGTTTTGAAGTTTCATAGTGAACATACATTTACATCAACATTTAGAAACATGGTTTAAAGGAAAACAGTTCAATACAGTTTCCTGCAAAAGAAAAGGAATTAAAAACAAGAAAAATAAAAGGAAAAAGAAATTACCCATTTGAAGACATCCCGAAATTGATTTTTTAGGAAAAAGCCTGGACAAGCAAAATTCCATCATCGCAATGTTGAATTCCATGAGACAGGGATTCCAGATAGTTTGAACAAAACTGCTAAAAGAAACTTCGTATTTCCCAGAAATCTTCTAGAAAGAAAACTTTAAAATAAATAAATGCCACCAGCAGACGATATGTATAAAGCAAACGATATCAGAAACTGAAACATCATATGTCTTAAAAAAATAAAGCCAAAAAATAAAGTGTTTGGAATTGTTGCGTTCCTATCGTTATTTCATTAAATCTTACATAACCATAGCCAAGAATCTTTCTTTCTGTCTACGAAAGTAAACAAGTCTAAAAACTGCCCTTTCCTTCACAAATGCTTGCGAAATACTTGAAAGTCCAAATTCTTATGTGACTGGAAATCTGTTTCATAAATTTCAATCATTTATTATTTGGCTTAATGTAGTTCTTAAATAGTAGACTTGTTTATTATTACTTGTTTCACTGTCTCAAATTGAACTGCTTTTAAATCTTCCACGCTAAGTTTTAATTAGACATTAATTTAGTAATTCAATTTCTATATTTAGATTTGTAATGCTTGAATCTAGAGTATTATGAAATTTTCCTGACTGTTTACAACATCTATTTGCTTATATTATTTTAGTATTGTTTGTATGGTATCAGCTTGTTGCAATTTGAATTTTATTAGCAGTAGTATTCATAAATACAACGAGTAATCACTTTGTGAATATTATCTCAAATAATATGTTGCTTATACTTGTAAGTATATAGAATTCAACTGAAATAAAGTATAAAGATGCATATCTTCAAGAAACGAGAAGATTCGAGGGATAGTGTTGATTTTAAACGTGCTTGCAACAAAAATGGTACTCAAATTTAAAAGGGAACTATCATAATAAAATAACTGAGATTGGATTTGAATCTTTACAGACTTTTGCTGTTCATTCGTTTCATTTACGTATCATTTTCCATTATACTGATGATTGTTTCGGAAGTTGATGCAAGTTGTAAATATGTAGGATAATTTGCATAATCTCTGTGAAAAAAATTAGTTAAAAATTCTTTTCCAATTATTTTATTGTTTACGCAGCACATCAGCTCTACGGCGTAAAGTACTTCATGATATTTAAATTTTAACTATCACAGTATTTAAAATTGTGTATATATATATATATATATATATAAGAAAGTAATTATACTTTATTTATACAAACTTGCATAGATATGTTATGAGAAATAAAGAAAAACTTAATAAAGCATTTTATATTTTGTAACCTTTGTACAGTATATATGTTTACAACAGTTTTTGTAAAAATCAATAATATATATTTTTTATCTTATTACAGTGAATCTTCATTAATCTGGCTCCTATCAAACGGGACTTCGCTTAATCCGGACAGTCAAATATACATACATACATATGTAATGTAATGGCAAGTTTGCAGAAAGATGTATTTTTTTTAATCTGGAATATTGAAATTGGATATGTCAAGTGGCACATTCTGTGACAGATATGTATAGAATGAAGACGGATTTATAGTTAGATGCGATAAATATGATCCAGGTTATCATAATTTAATGGAAAAAAATCGTTGAATTTGACGCAGCAGAAAGTTCTGATGGGTATGAAGACGATAACAATGAAATGGAAGATAACCCAAAACCCAAACTTAATGAGATTAAAGACCACTTATAAATTTTGTTATAAAATGAGTTGAAGATAATAGGAAGAAAGTCATATATGGATGTTATGAGCATTTGGAGCATCTTTGTTCCAATTAATAGTTCAAGAAATGACCATTAAAAACATACAAGAAAAGATAATTAGTTTCTTCCAACCAGTGTGCATGTCAAGTGTGGTTAGTAAAGATAAGCATTTACCATCATCAAGTTTTTGTTAAATTCATCATTTTTTTTTTTAACTTTGTACCAACGACGTATTAGAGCTCTCTGGTTTACGTTCCATTGATGTGAACTAGTGGATCAAGATTGTCAGAAGTTTTTCATAATTTTCCTGTTTTTTTTATGTTGACTTCTGAATAAAATTTGAATCACAGATTTTGACGCTTTCTGTGTCATAATAAAGAATATAAACATATTTGTTTGTAAAACTAAATAGATATAATCATAATCTAAAATTCAAAATTGATATTAGAAATACTTTCCTTAATTTTTATACTTGAAATTCTTTAGAATATTTGCAATTAATAAAACGGTTTTGGCTGTAAAATTGAGATCTTTTAAGTATAGCTTTCAAAATCTTATAATTTTTCTTGGGCAAAGGAATATTTTAATGATATCCTTCTATTCAGAAAATAACATTTATTTTTAGATGTAAGAGAAAATCATTTCTTCAGTTAATGCACAGAATTTTTGCTTTTCAAAAAATATTTATTTGTGAATCTTTTTAAAGTAATTTCTTCAAGCCTTGAAAACTTGTTGACAAGAATATTTCTCTAAAGCATTCTTAGAGTAAAATGCATATTTAATATATATATATATATATATATATATATTTATATTTACAAAAATAATTCTATTTAAGCACTTAATATCTGGATTTTTAAAAGTTATTCGGCAAAATATTTCCAGAAATTCTTAGATGGGCATTGAAATATTTATATGGATTTATTATTAAACTATGTGATATCTGACACTTCTGTGATCACCAAATTTAAAAAACTATTTTAAAATCTATTTTAGCAACCAGTGTGGGTAGATTTTTTTTCAGTGTAAGTATTTGCATTTCATCTGTTGCTATAAGGAATTTTATTTTGGAAGTAAAAGTTTCTCTCCTAAATTTAAAGAAATAATATTCAATTTTTAAAAAAGAGAGTAATTCCAAAGTAAAATAATATTTAATATTTGTTATTCCCATAAAATGGCTTTAAAATCTAATTACATGCACTGAAATAATGTATACAGGATAACTTATTCAAATAATAACATTCCCACCCATACTGCTTTTTCTGATTAATATTTTTTAAAAATAATCTTAAATTATAAAAAAATATTTTTATTGCTTATGCTATTTAAATTTTTATTTTCGTATCACATTATAATGAATGATTATTTCATGGGAAACAAAAAGCTTCATTAATTCATAACTTATGTTTTTATACAGAGTATATTTAAATTTAAAACAAAACTTTGTAATTATGTTGTTAGGATATTTTTGCATCTATATTCAATAATATGTTTTCTGTTCCTAAATAAAAAACACAAGTTTTGCTTTGATAAATTTTTGAAATTAATGCCACAAAAGTATTATGAAATATTATGTATTGGAATTTTTAGAAAAATCGTCTTTTCCTAAAAATTTAGGTAAACGATGTTTAGAAAACGTGAAAAAAGTTTAGGAACGTAAAACATATTTACTGAAATTTAAGAGAATTGTGTCGTGCTTCTAAATAAGTAAATAAGATTGGTTGACAAGAAATATATGTAAAGTATTTTATGTTTACTGATTTTTTTCATATTTTTTACACTTTTAAAATTTGATAAATAAAATCTTCATGAATGAGCAATATGAATTATTAAAGCCATGTAAAAATGAAATCAAACAATCAAATATCTGAAAAATGTCAAAAGATCTTGTAAACTAAACTAGATGTCCTGACATGACCACGCAAATAATTGTCTTTGTAAAATAGGTCATGGAAGAATTTGTTCATGCAATACACGCAGATTAACAAACATATTTAAAATGGAAAATGTGCAGTTTGAAAATATCAATACGATATTAAAATTGAACAAATAGAAGTATAAATATTGACAAGTAGAAGTATTTAGAATTTGAATTTCTTTAAAGGAATGCTATGACCAAACCTTCAGTAAATCTGTAGAACATTCTGATAAGTCGAAATTCACCACTGAGTAAAAAAATAACTTAAAACAACTTATGTCATCATGGTATCTTTAAGCCTCTTTATCCACGCACGTTAAGTGGGAATAAGTAATATAAATCTTGCATCAAAGTCAGACCAACCTCCAAACCAAACCATCTGTAGATATTTCATCTTCTATCCAGTAATAAAGTCTCAATGTAGTATACATTCTTTGTTGTTTGTCGCTATTTTATATTGTTTTGATTGAAGTTATGATTAACATCAACCCTGAATATTGTTAAGTAACTTTAAAATCAAAAATATCTCAATGTTAAATAATATTATAAAGGCTGTTAATTCAACTTAGGACTAGATATGCTATAAATTATAAAAAGTATGTGAATAAATATTAAATTTAAAATAAGGAATTAAAATATGCATCATATATAAATAATATTATTAAAAACACATAAAAAAATACTTCGCTATGACTACCAGGAAGAAATTTTCCCTTGACATAAGGGAAAATGAACAATCCAATGTAAATTCTTTAAATTATAAGATTTAAGCTCACAAAAGATGATGATTAGCACTTTTCTTTATCTTTTTCTATTTAATGTACTGTGAATTATATACTGTAAAATTAAATAACTGTTCTTTTCTCTCAGAGAATCGTGCTTTCACATCTTTCATTTAACTTTTGTTAGCAAATGACGCTCGTAAATGCATCCTTTGGTTTTTCTCTTAGTCACTAATTACACTCTATTCATTCTATAACACGTTTTGGAAATGAGCTTTTTCTACACGAAGGTAGTGTTTGACGTTTAACAGAATAATTGCATAGTGTGAAATTAAGTATGAATTGTTTCATAGCTTCACGACATAATTGAATTTTATTTTGATGAAAGTGAAGTTTTTTTATGACAAATGAATGTAAAAAAATGACATGAAAATATCATTAACGTTAGTAAGAGAAGTAATTAAATATTGGAACTCAGCTTGTTTGTTCATTGTACTTTGATAATGAAATTTTCTGAAAATCTTGTAGTTTCCATTGTTTTAGATATAGCGCATAAAAAGTTTTGACAAATAGCAAAAATAGTACCAATTAATATTAAAATATATCAATTTTGTTACATGGTTAATGTTTAAAATAAAGGTATTTAATTGGAAGTTCATGGCAAAAATTTTAAGAAATTGAAAAGTGCAATAAATTAACTATTAGTCAGTTGCTTTATTGCTTTTTTACAATTCTTAAAAAGTTCTTATATTGGGTAACGTCAGGAAATTTTTACTATAAAAATAATCTTTTTTGCGTCTTTTAAATGCTATATAACACAATTTTGAAATTTTTGGTTAATAGTAAACTATTACACGCAAATTAACTAGAGAATAGTTTATTTTGTAGAAACAATGTCGAATAATTTCTCTAAGTACATTAAATATTTTACTTATTTTCTAGAATATAAAAAAAAAATCTAGAAAAATTTTAAGCCGATTAAATAAAGTGACATTTTTTGCTTAAGATTTAGAAGAATTTAATTTCTAACCTCTCATATATAAAAGAAATAGTATTGCACACCTACATAGATATACATTTGATTATATATGTATGAACATATACTATATTTAGATCTACTTTGAAGCATTTTTATTACAGTATATTATATTCTTAAAATCAAGGGAAATTATTTTAAATAGGATTTTCATAATTAATATGTAACGAAATATTCATTACATTTCAAAATGATTTCATGAAGATAAATAAGGATTTGAATCTAAATAATGTGTTTGTATATGTTGGAAAATTAATTTTCCAGAAAGCGTTACTAAATTAAATAAAATTAATTTCCTTATATGTTCTGCTAGAGGTTACATCTGTTGTATTTAAATGATTAAACTGCATTCAAGTTTTGTATAGTTAGTGAAATTATAAATTTGATCACCGCTGAGTTCAATAATTATTATTTCAAGAAAACTTGAAATAAATTTGATAATTTCATAAGTTTATTGTGTGTTTACGACTGTCAAATGTATATTTAAAATTAATTTTCTGTTCAAATTAAACTTAAATCAACTAAAGGTATTCCATTTGCTTAATTTTATAAATAGTATTCTATTTTAAAAATGATTGAATTAGTTTAATACTAAATAAAATTGAAAGTTATTACATAATTTACTAAGTCATACATAACTTTACTAAATTACATAAATTCTTAAAATACTTATAGTAAGGAAATTTTACATCAATTCTCATTAATGGTATAGTTATATTTTGTATCTAAAAATAATATAAAATATATTTAATTATAATTAATATTCATAATGACTTACATAATACTTTTAATATGATTATAAATTGATTTTTAATTCATTTAGGTAAAGCAGTTTAGATAGGCCTTATTTATTGAAAATAATAATTTAATTTTGAATAAAATATATTAATTATGTCTATGCGTGAGTTGCTTTTATGGCAATCATTCATAAAGCATCTATAAAGTTAAAGCTTACATAAAATATACATAAGACGTAATTTTCTAAAATTTAAAATTAAAATCATAATATAGTAAAAATGCTGGTAAAACAAAACTTCTTATAATAATGTTTGTTTTTTAGATTTCCCAATTTTTTTATGTGGAGGTTCTATAATTGGAGATTTCTATTGTAAGGATTTGATCCTGCTACCATGCGTATCTGTTCCGAGGTACCATTGAAACAGATTCCGTTATTATGGATGACAAGGCAGTGCCACACCGAACTTCTGCTGTTCAGTTACAATTGGAAAGTGATGGTATCACTCGAATGGCCAAGGGCATAATTTACATTAGAAATTTATACTAAAAATGAACATCCGTTTTTTTCCTCTTGGACAAATAAAGACATGTAACAACACTTTGAGTTTAATAGAGCCTTTTTTGTCTGATTCGTTACTATATGTATTGCATTCATTTTTGCATAACTATTTTCTCGTCATCGTTTTAGTGCAAAAAGTTGCCTCTCATCTTTAAATTTCATACCTCTCAGATGCTTTCCCGTGGAGATATGGCAAATAAAAACATTTTGCTTAAATTTTGTACACCAATGTAAATTGACACGAGAATGGCAAGACAGTGTCTTGTCGGAATAATCAAACTTGTGCTTGCAATACCACTAAGAGTGGATTAGATTTTCGCAACACCATAATAACATATTTGCTAATAAGTGTTGCTGTATGTTTCGCTATATTACTCTTGCCCTTATATGATAAAAGTATAGGATGGTTTCAGATACCTTTGCAGCACTTGTTATGTGTTACCAATTCCCCCACCAGTCATTGTCACGTGACTAAGATTTAGAAATCTATCCATTTGCTATCGTATCCTCTTGTTTGAATGAATAATTCGTGCCTAAGAATTTTATTAACAGCCCAAGTATTTTCATAACAAAACAATTATATTTTTCCTCTCTTCTTTGATTAACCTTTCTTGATTTATCTGCTTGTCAATGGTTTTAAGAAAAGTAATCAGAACTACACTTCATCCACTTTTATTTAGATGAAATTTAATTAGCTTGAATGGGCTGCCATTTCTCAAAAAGAAGATATTAATTAAAATTCAGAGTTCGCAATATTCGATACTATTATTCACTTCACATGTGGTTGTATTTTCGGTAAGATAACTATAATATTAGGCTTAATCTCAGAAATAAATTTAACTATTACTGATTGTCTTTCTTAGTATTGAGTTCTTTATGACCAATACTGTATCATGGTAAATCATTCTTTTTAATGTATGTATATTTTTCGAAAAAATTTGAAGCATTCACTTTAAACTCGATCGAGGGTTCTTTTTATGTTAAAAATGAATTTTCAGTATTGATGCAAATGTTGGATGTGAAAATTCACTTATAACGAGGAAATTATTTCATATTACGTAAATTACTCATTATTTATAATTTAAATTTTTAAATTATTTAATAAAGGATCATAATATACTATTAATTCTATGCACGCTTTATTCGATAGAAAATTAAAACTAAAATGCTCATATATGTTTGGTGAACAAATAAATAAATTAAAAAGTTATTTGAAATTTAATTATTATTTTTATTATATTTTTTAAAATAAATTTAATTGCTACCAAAATAATACGAGAGACAAGCATGAATTAATTTTGATAAAAATCGCACACTATGATAATTAACAAATTAAGACAATTAAATCGACATATATACTACAGGAAAACCTTATTCAGGAAATTTAATTTCAAAATTATTTTTTTAACGAATTATGTTAATATTTTATTTAGATAAAGAAAGCTTGAAAAATGCTTATATTGTTGATTGATTAAATAAGCACTTTATTTTAATCATATAATAAAGTATATAGTCAATTTTGTAGACTATAAACTAAAATTTTTTGAGCTTTTTAAAGAGCCTAAAAAATGTTATCTTAAAATCATATCTATTAAAAGAATTAAAGAAGTGCAGAATAGAAACATTACAAAATTCTTAAATTTGATTGAAGTCTATGAAAACTTTTTAATCAATCAAATCTTGTAATGCTTGTATAATAAAGAAAATTCTTTGATTAGTTTAAGCAATTTTCTTGGAATAATTTATATATATAATACATACTCCAGAGACCGCAGTTACTACTCACTCATCTATCCGACATTGTGCACAGGAAATGGATCAATAAGGATATTGTAATAGACGCTCATGTAAACTAAACCTTAGATTCATTAAAAAGCTTTGTTAATCAATTTACAGCTCTCATGCAACAAACCCTTAGACATATATATATATATATATATATATATATATATATATATATATATATA